>VDFB02140437.1:0-19321 GCA_007258455.2 Sequoia sempervirens
TTGGATCCTCTTGTCATCATCTAATTTCTTCTTTTCCACACTAACATCGCGTCATGAATAGTTAATCATCATCACTAGTGCATCCATCCTGCATCCACAAACCGTTAGCATACCACATATCATTCATATCATATGTACATAATAGGAAACATCGATCATTTCACATGCATTGCATTTGCATCATCATCATAATATAGATCTGTTAGTCTAAGCATCTGCATAAATCATACATTTGCATAATCATAGCATATCACATCATCCATCTCATCCATCTCACATCATATCATCATTTAAGTTGTTTAAGATAATATAGATTTGTTATTCTAAGCATCTTAAAAACATCTCATTTGCATCATCATCCATAACCATCCATTTTAAACCTCTTTATCATGAGATCAACCCTCAAATTGAATCTTTCCACTCGATCTCTCGAGGGGGCAATGTACTAATGTACTTCTTTCCGCTGGGGCAACCAAAATAATTAGAATTTTTTTGAATTTTGATCGCGGCAAGTTTATTCTTTGAACCAACACAGCAAGTACATTACTTCAAAGAGGGGGAAAATGTAGACATGAAAAATTAGCATCATGCATTCAATTAGGTCCATTCATCAAACAAATCAAGTTTATTTAGTCAATCTCCTAAAGTCATATCTTTAATGAGGACAAGACGAAATTATTACATCACAATCATTAGATTGTATGGGACTGAGCTTAGTTGTTTAGTCTGTAAGGTGGCCTAGCATTCTTTGTGGGTTCTTAGATTTGGTGGGACCAATTCTAGTAAATATTTTGTCTCTGTTTTCCCCACTGTGCTTGCCAAAATGGGTGGAGATAGGAAAAGAATTGAGCTGGACAGCTTTGAGATGCACACAAGAAATGCTAAGGCTTGGAATAAAGTTAAAAGTGGGGGTTTACTTCCTTTCCTAGAAAAACTCCATGGTTCCAATCAGGAGGCTGCGGATCTTTTTGAGAAAAATTGGGATAATGGCGATCTTACACTTTTTGGTAGGAAAGTTGAGCTTAACGAAAACCTTATAGCTGAAGTGACAAGAATGTCTGCTAATGGGAAAAAGTTTTTCAGGAACAAGGTTTTCTCTGATGAAGCCACCATCAAATTTCCAAAAAAAGAGAAGGAAAGATTGAAACTAGTGAAAATTGCTAACAGCTACTTCGAAGTCGACACCATAAAATCTCTATGAAGAATTGTTCTTCATGTTATCATGTAGTACATAACTATGGATGGTCGCTTCACTAGGGTCTACGGTTATCACTTTTCCCTGCTCAACCATTTCCGCTACAAGGTCAGGGTTTCTTTCCCCTACTATCTTCTTTGTTCTTTGAGAAAAAGTTTGGATGACCACAAGAAAAACCCTAGAAGATTCCCTATTGTGCATACTGGCCTGATTAGATTAATTGTTGAACATTACCAAAAAATTCTTGTCCCTGCTAATTTGGAAGCCTCCCCTGATTCTAAGAAACATGATACTGAACCCAGCTACTTGGGGTTTTTGCCCAATTTAAGTCCGGCTAGAATGGTCCTTAGCCCGCCTGCTATCCAAACTGGTAAGAAAAACCCTAACCCCCTTACTATGAAAGCTCGTGTTGTGCCTAAGCTGGGAAGTCCTTCCCTTAAAACCAGAAGTGTGGATGAGAATCCTCTGGCTAAAAACCTTGTTTCATACTCTAAAGATTCTCCTGACTCTGAGGAGTCTGGTGCTAACAACACTGCATCGTCTACTGACCCGTCGTTGGATAGAAATGCTAGAACTGGCTCCCTTGTTACTCCTAACCCTGCTAATACTTGTTTCAACAATGATAGGGATCCCTCTATGGATGTTTTGGATTTATCTAGAAATAATGTTGATAACCATTTCAAACTTTCGAAATGGACTTTTCATGAAATTAACGAGCTAAAGATAAAAAATTGGGCCCTTCAAAGTAAACTGGAAGATTTGGGAGCTAAGGTTGTGGCGCTTGATAAGAAAGAGGTGGAATGAAGAGACCACGGTGTCAGCAAAGATACCCAGTACCAAACTGGCAAGGACAGAAATGTGGAAATTGAGTTGGAGAAAATGAAAAATACTGTCAAAATTATTGCTGAGCAAAACAATCGTATGGCTAGACACAACGCCATCATCATCAATGCCATGACTGAGAAATTAGACAAAGCTCAACAGGGGTCTTTGGTGGTTGATCTGGAGGAAATCAATGAAAGAAACCATGAGGAGGATGTTGCCATTTCTAAGAGAACCAAGGCCAATTTGAAGAGGAAGGCTCCTCCCACTCCGCAAATGATTCAAACCTTTAAGAAGGGTGTTCAAGATATGCAGAACCTGGAGGCTGAGACAGAGTCTGTCTTGAAGACTCTGGGTTAATCGCGACTAGTCTTTTTGTTGGCTTTTCTGCTAGCTTTTTTTGTTTGACCTTCTTAGTCTTTTGCAGGTGGCTACTGCTTGTTTTAGTTTTTTCCTTTTGTGCAGTCGGTTGTGTCTATTGGAATTTTTTGTCCTTTCTTTTATGTTGTAAACTTTGTGGTTTTGGGTCCCTATAAAACCCATTTTACCCTTTATCAAAAACATCACCCTCCTTGATTAAATAAATCAAACCTTTATTTAATTAAGTCTGAAATCACCTTCCATCCCTTTTGATTTAAATAAATCAAAGAATCTAAGTCAAATGGGTCAAAGCATCTAATCATCATCTAAGTTAAGTTAATCCTGATTGACCTAATCTAATTACCCATCACATCCTCTAGCTTTTTCCACTTGCACCAATAAATCATTTTAATTCATTTATAAAATCAGCATTTTCCATCAACATGGCATCTTTGAGGAATATTCCCTCAAATTTGAATTCAAAAGCAAGTTGAAATGTACATCCAACAAGGCATTTAATAGGTCTTACATGTCTCTTACATGTCCCTTGCAAAGGTCAAAGTTAGCATTTAACTCTCAAATTCAAATTTGAATCTCCCCCTCTTTGGCACATTGACCAAAATGTGCTCATTGCTCATCCTATCACAAGTTGACAAGTGGCTCCATCTCATTGGCTAAATCTTTGTCCCACATTCATCCATTTGGCTATTTCTCTCATCAAAATATTCTATAAATGGAAGGCTTCATTCATCATCAAATCCTCCACAACTTGATTTACAAAGCTTATACAAAGTCACTCTCTTCATTTGAGAACTGATTTTGTCCATTGCATCATCATCATTGTTATTATCAAGGGTTGGAAAAGGGCTATTTTCCACAATAGCACCAATCCAATATGAGATAAAGTTTTGATCATGTTCTTATATGCTTGCAATTAGTTATTTGGTTCTATTTAGTTTTGCATATTTTAGCATGGTTAAGTATTTCATAAGGATGTTTAATCTAATGTGTTTCAAATGACTAGCATGATGATATTATGTTAAGGTTTAACCATTTGTAGATTTGGCATCCACACATACCAAGTAATAATTTGTGCAAAATGGGTATAATGCCAAAGATGCACAAAGATACTACGCAACAATAACTAGAGGGTACAACTTGTACAGGCTAGTCGCATGTTTTGATGATTCTATTCTATTAATCTATCAACTTCTTGTTCTAATTTTTCGTTGTGTTAAGCTTTCAGTAAATGGAATTCAAAAAAATACACTCTTTTGTATATTCCATTTACCCTCCTTTGTTTAAATTTTTTTAAATTCCATGATGTCAATTGTTTATTAGCATACCTACAATTCTCTTCCAACTGATTTTAACATACAGTGGTATAAACATATAGTTACAGTTGTTACACATTAATACATATGCAGATACAAGCAACTTCAACTATCAAAGATGCACAGAGATTAGAACCAACAATAACTGGAAGCCAAAAGTTTTATAAGTCAATAACATGTTTAGAACATTCTAGTATATTAAACTATGTATGCACATACTATAGATGCATTCTAAAAAAAAATTGTCTTCCATTTGACTAATAAGTTTAAAATCCCACAACCATGTTTTGTTTTCTATTCTCACAACCTATATACGTTGATTTCTCACATAAATTGTCCTCCGTGCTTTGCTCCCATAGATTTTAATTTCTTCCTGTTACCTTTTCTATTAGCTTTATTTTATTCAAATAACTACAAATGTTTGTCTCAAAAATTCTTTTTTCATCATTTCACTATTTCACTGTTCTTATATATTACATTCACAAATATATAGTCTTGTCTACACTGCTTTTATTTTCTATGATACATGATAAAATTCCATGCTATTTGTCATGGCTTTCTTGGGCATGCTCACAATGATCATGGATTTTATTCGCTATGTAGCTTTGTGATCATGCCTCGCTCAATGGACACAAAATGGTAGGTGCTCGCTCATGTGATAGTTGATACATCCTAGCATTGTTGCACAATTGCATGTAAATGAGTGCATGTAATATTCACTGTTCTAATATAAGGATGTCAATTGTTTTGCTTCCCTTGTGAAATGACACACTGTGGTGTTTGTTTCATAGCAAACTATTCAAAGAAACTAACATCCACCTCCCTTATGTGCTAGTTTCGAGAGCTCCACAATTGTCCTACTCCATAGCCTACAATGTCTTTGCTCTTGTTCTTACAGTAAGCCATTATGTAATGTGTTTTCCCCATTCCATACTAATCTAATTTCAGACATGTATTTTGATATAACAATATAAAATGTTGCTTTGCAGAAGTATCATGTTGGGCTCAATGCAAAGATAGATGAACAAGAAAAACTATAGCCCATGTGTTGGACAATTGGTCCTAGAAAGACAACCATAGTTGTAAGTGTAAACAAGGTTTTTTTTACAAATTTATATTTTCTTGATTTATAGATTTAATTTTTCCCTCCCTCCATGGCTAGATACCCTCTATATATTTGTTGCTATATATAAACATCCATGCATGGATTCCTACATGCACTTGACTACAATAAATATAGTTTTTTGTTCAAATTAGATTTTCCCATGGTCCTATACTTTCCTTTTATGGAAACCCAAATGGAAATTTCAAACAAATAGCTAATAGGTAAATGCTAGTTGTTGCATCGATTGCAGTTTTGTATTAATATGTTTCATGATATTCTCTTTCCCTTATCTCTTTGAAGCTTTGTATATTTTGTATTAATATGTTTCATGATATTCTCTTTCTCTTATGTCTTAAAACCCACATTAAACATATTAATACAAGATAAGCAATTTCTATAAGAGTTGAGCCGTGAATTCAAAATCCAAGTGATGCTCTTTCATAGTCAACCCAAGAAAATAGAGAAATTGTAAAAGACCTATTAGAATAATACTTCATAGCCACAAAACTACTCTTATCTACAAAAATTGTATGCTCTCATGTTAACCCTATTAGAAATTATAAATTTTTATGCCATATATATATATATGCTTTCGTTGCTATCTTAATCTGCAATTTCTCCTATGTTAGTGGCTATAATGCCAAAAGTGCACAAAGATACCTATAAAAAATAAACGAATAGCAAGAAAAATACTATCCCTAGGCATATTTTTTGACAAAAGCAAGAAAATTTAACCGTAATTTCTCCATCCATATATAGGGATAATCTCTTTCAACCCTTGAAAATGGGTATAACATCAAAGATACAACCATATAACAAGGAATAATAAGTACAAAGAAAAATACATGAACAATAAATGAATCACTCTAACACCTCTTATACAATTTATCTACTTGTCTTCAATATTTGTTACCAAAGAACATAGCTTGAATCTTGTATTGATATATTCCACGATATTCCTTTTTCCTCATGTTTTTCAACTGGAGAGCCATCCACAAAGCGTCATTCTGCTTTTGGATAAATGATTAATTAATGCTTCATGTCTTTCATTCTCTACTTATTGTTGCTTTTCATAGCAAGCCACAAGGTTTTAACACTGATGTGTTGTGAAACATGCCTTAAAGTATATTGATTAAGCTGCATCGTTGAAAGAGCCATTCTGATGTTGGTTTCATAGCAGACTATTTTATTGCTCATGTGTTTTGTTCTTTGGTTATTGTTCCTCATGTTCTCTAGTTTTATTTTCAAGAGAGCCAAGTCAAAAATAACATCATGAAACATATTGATACAAGACATATAACATGCTCTGGACACGGTAAAAGAACCATGGCAAAGATTCTAGAATTTTAAAACTTATAAACAATCCTTGTTACGAGAACAATAAAATAATCTATTATAGGAAACTTCAAATAGATGAGTAGAAAAAAATATCATGACACTTATTGATACTCAAATAGATGAGGGAAAAAGAATATCATCAAACATATTAACACAAGACAACCAACAATTATTTGACTAAGTTTTTGTGTGCCAATGTGGGCCTTGGTAATTACATAAGTTGGTCATGGTGGAATTGGTGTCCTTCATACAAGGAACCTGAATGGTAATGGTAAGTGTTTGCTCATGCAAATTGAATGTGTGTGTGTATATATATATTATAGACAAATAGCGAAAGTATAAAAGTGCTATTAAAAATACATTTACTATGTAACATCCACCAAACTAATTTCATATATATACACGTGTGTGTGTGTGTATGTATGTATGTATGTATATGTATACATGTATATATTTATGTATATCTTTAAATGTATATATGTATGCATATGTACACACATATATGTGTGTGTGTGTGTGTGCATGTTTTACATGGGTGTTTTGCATAAATGATTAATTTATTATTCATGTCTTTCAGTCTCTACTTATTATTCCTTGTGATAGCAGGTTGGAGGGTTTTAACATTGATGTGCTACAAAATGTGCGAGGAAGTATATTGATTAAATTGCATTGTCCAAAGAGCCATTTCAAACAATATTTTCTTAATGCTATGGCAACAATTATATCATCAAGCAATCTTTCGAAAATGTGTTTGGTGGCTTTTAAGTGTTATTGAAATGGTTCTTTGATCTATTCAACTTTATATCTTTAGCTGATACAATGTTTGTTTGAAATTTCTATTTGTTAAGAACAAAGCATTTAATCATGCAATATGTGTAGGATATTCATAATGCCAAAATGGCTATTCTGACAATGCAACCGAATCAATATATTTTCTTGCATACTTTGGAGCACATATTCATAATGCCAGAATGGCTATTCTAACAATGCAATTGAATTAAAAAAACTTCTAGCATATTCAAGTGTATACTTTCTCACACTGCAACATTTTGTACTTTGTGCATCTTTGGTGTTATACACATTCTATACAATTAGTCTCTTGGTATCCTTTTAATTGATTTAAGTGGAAATCCTTACAAAGAGAATGTTGTAGATTGTCAATGGCGACGTAATTTATTCTTGTGTTTGCATATATACATTTGCACATTCATTGAGCTACCATCCTTTTTATTTTACTTTGGTGCCCACATTCTTTGTAGTCTGCTAACAAATAGAGGAATTGTACATATGCTAAGTGTTTGCTCGCCCAAGGCTTGATGCATTTTGTGGTTGTTGTACTATGGCGACAAATGAAGTAAATGTGGTTGGTCGATGTAAATGCAATATTGAATGTAGCATTGTGGGAAAGTATATTTTGATTAAGTTGCATTGTCCAAACAACCATTATATATATATACATAAGTACATTAAACGACTTACACATTCTGGAGAACAATAGTTTTCAATCTAGCATAAAACAGTCTACTATCAAACCTAAGCAATTTGTCACAACAACCTTCAAGCAAGTCAGGTAAAAAAGAATATCATCAAACATATTGATACAAAGTTCAAGGTATGTTTTTTCTTAGTAGATATTGAATATATGTAGAAAAACTATATAAGAGGTGGTATGCAGAAATGCAATGTATGAACTAGACTCTCTTTTTCCAACTCAAGTCTATAATTCTTTTGCCACAAAAAAATTGGTTTCCTATTCTAGTTCTTGGTTATTATATGTGGACATGATTCACATGCACATATCTGCATATACATCCTACTCATGCAATGCAAATATAAGAACTTGCAAGATAAAATTTATACCAATATATATGTTTGTTAAATCTATATGATTTCTTTTATAATGTTGCACAAATACAATAGACATCCAACAAACTTACTGTATTCTAAATTTCCTATTTCAAATTGTTCGATGGTCCAACAACTCAATCCAATGCTCCTTGTGGTTGTCAAACATCACCAATAGTACATGTAAGTGAAAAAAAATTCCATTGTCAATAAATAGATTTGGTGACCCGCTTGTAAATATTATTCATTATTTCTACTTTCTGATTGTGTTTGTTGGTTTTAGCTATATATTTACTAATTTTGGATGCTTCCTTCCTCATCTTGTTTCCTCATCCACTGACATACCTCTCTCTTCTGTTTGTAGGTGCTAGGCTAAAGCATACAGACAATTCCAAAATCATGATGCTTGTTTTCCCCAACTATGATATTTTGCAATGTAGAATGGGACTCCACAAAATTTCCAGTGGATGTTTCATTTTTCTTTTGCTCGAGGATTTGGCTAGGGTTCCCTGAGGCTCCATGATGCCAATATGGTAGGGTGGATAACAAGCGTGGGTTTACTGTTTTGGCTTTTCATGTCATATATCTTTTCTTACATAGATACATGTGTAGAAAACATGGTTTGTAACAACATGTTTCTTATGTAGTACCAAGTGGTAGCAACACACTAGAGACTTTCATCGTCTCGCCCTGAAACAATGCACATTTGTTATTCATCTATTTTGACTCTTCAATTGCACTATGAAATCATTCATTAAAAAAATGATTTTTTATTCTGAATTGCCTTGTAATTCACTACTTTTAAACATTTTATACTTGTCTCGCCAAAAAACACATTCATACTAAAACTTTAATTTCAAAAACTACGGACAAATACTAATTATAAAAAGTATTCAATATTGAACGTCTTTCTTTGTTGAAAAAAATGTGTACTTGTTTTATCCAATATAAGTAATTGCACACATGGGTGATGACCCTTACAAAAATCTTCCATGTTTTTCAAAATTAGATAATTAATTGATTAAATAACCTACACAAAAAGTGACAATATACATGTGCATTTGTTGCTAATAAATATAAAACTAAAATATTGTTGCTAGAAAAAACAATTATTTTAAATTTAATATTTGATTTAATTTTTTAGTTTCCATTTTTAAAGAAATTTAAAACTTCTATTTGTTGACAATTAATTTCCTATATATCTCTCAATATTAAATAAAAATAATAGTTAATAGCTATTGTAACTAAAATTATTAAATATTACGTGGTAATGAAAAAAAAATTACTCGTAATTACTTGTTTCATACATTGTAACTGATGTGTTTCATTCAGCATGACCTTTGGTTTTACTTTACACTTTCATTAGTCAATTTTTCATATCAATTTCTATTCATTTGTCAACACACTTTATCTTTCTCCAACCAAACAAACATTTATAGCTATTATCAATTGTTACGATTTCACATTGCATCCAAAAAAAAAAGGTTCAACCCTCCAAACCGTCCAGATAGCCCATCACAAAAGACCCCTATCGGCTGATTGTTGCATACCTGTGCATGCGACTGCTAGTTATATTAATAGGTACAGTTGCATTCATATGATACAATATTGCACTTGGGGATGGAGTCATATATAATTTCACGTTTATTATTTGCAAATTGACTCCACCAGACATAGATTTATTTATTTATTTTATTGAAAAATTTAATATAAAAAAATTAAAATGCAGTCTACGACTGGAAGAGAATATTGAGTCATAGTTTTATTACAGGCGGCGAAAAAATCGTTTGTTGTACAGAGGATAGAACCTTAAAGTAATCCTTAAAAAAAACTTTTAAACTGAAGTTTAAATATGCTTTTCAAACTCTTTAAGAAAAGAGAATCCTGATTATTTCAAAAGTAGCTGCTTCAGCGTTAGCCACTAGAATTTATAAATAATAAAAACTATCTAAAATGAACTTCGACACTGCGGTAAAAAATGCATACCTCATTAAATCATATGAGTTATTAACAAGTGGAAAAGATTGGAGGGCGAGCTGCGATTAAAATGTTCTGTCGAGGCGGAATAGGGGCTTTCAAGTCACAGCCAAGAGTTATAATTCTAGCTCGCCCCTCATGCGGAGTGTAGAAGAAAAAATAAATGAAGTAGAATAGATCAGAGGGGGATTTGCGGAAGAGGAACGGGAGTCGGAGTTGTAGGAGAGTACACCAATATGCCATCTATGCGTTTCACCACTTCTTTATTTCTCTTTGCCCACCAGTTAGAAGGGATTTGAAGGCTTTCAATCAATAAGTCTGAATATTTGTTAACTAGAGCTGGATCTCTTCCCGAGGACTTAAAGGGTAGCTTGTTGTTTCCTTGAAAGCCATCAAGAGCGTGCAAATAAACCTCCAAGTTGTGGAAGTCTGCAGGATTATATGTTTGCTTTAGGAAAGGCGAGCTGCTGCTGTCTAAAGCAATCTCTACTCCCACGTGAACATATGCCCAGGGAAGCCAGTGCAGAAGCCTTGTCAGCCATCCCAGATTTTCATTAAAAAAAATCCCAGGAATTTTTGGAACCAAGTCCTTGTTGTTTACCATACGCAACACTTTGACGCCAATCTCCTCCATATGTTGGGCAAATGACAAATTCCCTACGCGCGGAGACGCGAAGGAAAACACTGTGACGGGAATTGAGTTAATACCGTATTCGTTCACCATGATTTGTTTGATATCGTATGCGCTCAGGGTTGCCAGTGCAGCTCCCAAGCTATGTCCAGTAAATGTTATGCTCAAATCTTCTTCTTGGCGTATGTATTCCTTCACCAATCTGGTTATCTCACCCACTACCGTATCCCTTGCACTAAGCTTGCATCTCACAGAGTCCTCGTCGGTGGAAGTATAACAACTGAGAAAGCCCTTCTCTATCCTGGCATCTGGATTTGAAAGGGTTTGGATGTTGGAGCATGTTGTGGCCTTTGATGTTATAACGGGAACCAATATGTCTCTGAGATTTTGCATCCATTCATACGGAGTTTGCGTGCCTCTCCATGCAACAACTATGTCACGCCTTCCCAATCTCTTTATCTCATCTGGGTCAGTGCAAACCGCAATATAACCAATCCAGGTAACGCCTTCGCTTGATTCCTCGCCAAAAATTGAGTCCAAAAGACTCGTGTTTGCGTATATATATTTGGTAACTTGATAGCCGCGCCCACAATTTAACAATTCCAGTCTCTGGGCGAGCGAGCTTTTGCTGCGCTTACAATTCCCATAGTATGAGGAAGAGCGCGTACCGTCAAAAGAATCGTAACATTGCTGTGCAAAATCACCATATCTGACTATCTCTGCTTTGAGAAGTGGGTTAATGGGATCGAGCATGCCATTCCAATGGTTGGCACCCTGGATATCTCGCCATATATCGCCAACCTGCACTTGGCTTGTGTCTTCTCCATCTCCAATAGTTTTTTCGTGTGGAGAAATGGTATTAAATGCCGGTAAATACTGTTCAACCTCCTTCCAATTGCCCAAAACTAATCGAGAGACTGCCATAATCTCAATCAACGCTTACACTTGTTAGAAACACTCGCAGCCCTGGAAAAAAAATATTTTATTCTGTTTGATACTTAATTCTCAGTATGATTTCCTGATTCTCAAACTTCCTTCGTTTTAAAAGTTTAAGCGCAGTGGATATAAATAGGTAATTGGATCATAGAAGAGTTTGATGGCATTTGTGAAACTACTGGTGAATAGGGAGGCGTTCCCTCCGCAGCTCTGCAAGTCAAACCGCTTTACTTGACTTGGCCTCGTTTACTGTGTCCACCACAATATTTGGAAAAGTAAAACCTCCTTCCTATTGCCCAAAACTAATCGAGAGACTGCCATAATCTCAATCAATGCTTAACTTGTTAGAAACACTCGCAGCTCTGGAAAATAATCTTTTATTTTGTTTATACTTAATCCCAGTATGATGGCTTGATTCGCAAACTTCCTTTATTTAAAATGTTTAAGCGCAATGGATATAAATAGAGAATCGGATCACAGAAGAATCTGATTGCATTCCTGAAATGACTGGGTAAATCGGGAGGCGTTCCCTCCGCATCTTGGCAAGTCAAATCATTTTACTTGACTTGGCCTCGTTTGCTTTGTCTACCACAAATATTATTGGCTGTTAATAAAGGACAACAATGGGTAAGTGTTCCGTTCGGGACTTCTCTTATATTTGTCAAACCAATTGGTACGCGTCTTCTTCTTTATACTTGGAAACGGTATAACTAGAAAATTATTGGGTGCCAATTCGTAGTGAGGACAATCCTATCTTGGTCGACATGCGTGCAATTCCTACCGTAATCGGAAAAGACAAAGACCGGCAAACTCAGCGAAGTTTCATAATGAATAGTACGTATTAAAAAATCTTCCAACATCCCGTTGATGTTGGAAAAGTAAAACTAAATAACTATTCAACACTTCGAACTTGTCTTATATGTGTTAATACTTGACTTGTCTTCTTTGTGCACCACAATATTTGGAGAAGGAAAGTAAAAATTGCCTGCAGATTCCCTGTATAACCGGAAAAGACAAAGACCGCCAACTTCATAATGAATGGTACTTATTAAATAACCCATAGCCATTTGCGTACTGTCTGTCCACAAATGAGAATACATCTGACCCTGTCAAATATGCATTGAAAGAAAATGCGTTTTTTATATTTTTAATTATTTAATAAATATGGTCAAATATTTATCTCAAGTCTAAGTAGGCATTGCTAATAATGTTATAACATTTTTTTTGTATTATTAACATGTGTGTATTCTCTGTCCACAAGAATTCATCTTTGACCAGGCTGTCAAATATGCATTGAAGTTTAGATAGACATCAAAGAAAATGTGTTTTTATATTTTTAATCAATTAATAAATATGGTCAAATATTCATCCGAAGTCTATGTAGACATTGCTAATAATGTTACAACAAATTTCTTGTATTATTAACATGTGTGTATTGTCTGTCCACAAATGAGAATACATCTTTGACCCTATCAAATATGCATTGAAGTTTAGATAGACATCAAAGAAAATGTGTTTTTAGATTTTTAGTCAATTAATAAATATGGTAAAATATTCATCTGAAGTCTGCGTAGACATTGCTAATAATGTTATAACAAATTTCTTGTATTATTAACTTTTAAATTTTGTATGTTCAATTTTAATTGAAATAAAAAACAGTGGTGAGGTGTAAGCATTCACCAAACTAGTAAGATGGAGATTTATTAGAAGATGATCTTGTTGTTGTCAAATGAAAATATTGTAATTAAATCTTTCTATTTCAGAAATTTGTATCATCATTAAATTTTCCAACGTCTAAAGTTAAACTTAAATATTTTGGAAACTTTTACATAATGAAAACATCACTTATATTATTGAATTTTCAATGTGATTTTGACTTGTGGGTGTCTATGATTTGTACATTTTGTAACTCTACTCCAATGCTCTCAACTCCCTCTTTTTCTCTTGGTTAGTAAAATTGTGAAACAAATTTTTAAAACACAATTGTAGCTACCCATTTGCTCCATTAGATTTGATAATATTTATTAGTGTTTCATTTCCCATTTGTTGAAATATGCACACTAGGGTGTAGCTTCCTCGATAGGCCAATCATTTTATGCTTATAGATTTTATTTTATTACCTTATTCTTAGTTCTAGACACATATACGATAAGTGCACACACTATATTTTCCTATTTTCTTTCTTTCAACATTCAACTCCTCTAATAAAATATTTTCCAAAGATGACATTGACATGGTAGATTAGGTATTAGATGAATTCATCCATGTCCCTTCACATTCTTCACTTAGTAAACCAAATTCTTCTATTTCTACATCATTATATCCTACAACTCCAAATGTGATTAGAGCTATATTCATTTGGACCTCTAAAAGGGAGATCCAAAAATAGCCACACATTTTCTTAGAACAAGCGAGAAATCCAATTCACTCCTTAAAAACTATATGGGTCATAATTTCTATTTTGACTCAAGCTCATATAGATTGAAGGGACCACAATAGTTCCATGTTCTTAAAAACCTTATATATAACTAAGACATTTTCAATTTTCTTAGCTATCTGTTGCTCATCATGCCATACCTCTGCACACCCATCCTCACTTTTCCCCTCTAGAAATTCAACCCATGTGCCTCTCATAACAAAAGGAGCTGGTTAGAACCTATCTTTCAATTTTTTTTTTATACCGACTGTCTCTCTCCCCTCATCCTAGAATCAACTTGGGTTATCAACAGTATCAAAACCTCTCACCAACTAGAATAAACAAATAGGAAATCTAAGCACATGTAGGGAAGTTTTCCCCTTCCTCACTAGACATTACTCATATCTAGAACTTGGACCAACAAAGAGGAGACACTCCTCCCCTATGGCCTTCAATTTTTCTTTGAAAACTTTCCCAGTCTATTTGACAAGTGATAAGGTAGTTATTGTAGGCATCAATTCCCCTACTAAAAAGGTTTTGCTCCAAAGCACACACAACTGATCTACCTCGCACTGGATATCCCCATCATCTACCACCACTCCAAGCGAAGACATACCAATGGTCCAGGATAAATAATTTATCGAGGTACCCCTTCCTCGGATAGTTGGGAGTGACAATAGATCGCCTAAGTCTATGTATCGTGATATATAAATGTTTTTTAGGATAAATCAATGAGATGGAACACATAAACTGCCAAAAGTGAAGGATCTTCCCAAGGCCCCTTTCCTGGAAGGAAAACATCACACTCTCCAATAGTGAAAGGGATTTCAAGGATGAAACAACCCTCCTTTGTGGTCTCTAGTTTTGCTCTAAAAACTATCCCAATCTTCTCAACAAGATAAGAAAGTCTTTACATAGGTATCACTTCCCTTGCCAAAAAGGGGTGGCAACAAAACACATACTTTAGGTGTAGGATACGCTATTTGTCGAGGAAATCCTCCCTCAAAAAATTTGAAGCAACAACAAAATGCCCAAATCTGCAAATCTCACTAGAGAAATTGGTTTGGGGATAGCCCACCTAGATGATTCACACTAATTGCCAATAATGAAGGGTCTTTCCAAGCCTCCTTCTCATTAGTCATATGAGCCACATTCTCTAGCATAGAAAGGGCCTTACAACACCACTTTCCAGCTCCACTCACTCTTCAAAGGTGCCAACCTTGATAAACTTTTTCCAACAAAAAATGAGCCAAGGTTTGAAGAAGGTCGAGAGCCCATCTGAGAAGAACAATGTCAGAAATGATAGAACACCTTCACCAAGAAGGATCAAAGATATTTGATCAGCTGGAAAAGGAAGCACTTAATAGGAACACAAAATATGATTTTTCTCACACCCTTTCAATTGCACAAAAAAGAGAATAGTCTCTTAAACACCAACCACAACACCCCCAACTAGAGGAAAACCCCCCAAAAGCAAGAGAACATGGGATGCGATAGATGTTGGTATCCAAGCCACATTGGATAAAAACATTAGAAGTTGAGGAGGGTGTGTTGCTCTCCTCGAGAATAATGAGAGTCTTATCCTAGAATGTTAGGGGCCTAAATGCCCCTAACAAAAGATGCTAGATAAAGCATCAACTTGAATCTAGTGAAGGAAGCATTGTTATGCTCCAATAAACAAAATTCACTAATGATCAAGCACAAGAAGTCTTTAGTAAATGGAAAAAATGGAAATTTATACATTCTCCAACACAAGGTGCTTCAGGGGGCCTATTAGTGTTGTGGAATCCCAAAAACATCTAGGTGGAATTAATCATCTCAATGTAACATTGGATGCTCATGACGATAATGTCCTTTGATTTAATATTTTGGCTCATTAATGTTTATGTCCCTGCATCAAATGTCGAGAAAAATTACCTCTGAGGTGCTCTATCCCCAATCTTATCAAACCTAAAAGAGGATAAAATACTATTGGGAGGGGATTTCATAACAATCTTGCATCACAACAAAAAAAGGGGGCATAATACCCCCAAGGGTTGTGGAAGATTTCAAAGAATTCATATCAGAAAATGCCTTATTAGACTATCCTCCCCAAAATGGAACATTTACATAGACAAATAAGTGTAAAGACTCCTGCTTAATTGTAGAACATTTGGAAAAAAAATCATCTTTGTAGATTAGGCTGCAAAAATAGCTCCTTTGGAGTCATCTATCCTCCATTTTTAGGATCTGACCACTTCCCCATACAATTGGCCCTAACTTCACAAATACCCCATCCAATATCATCCTTCAAGTTCGAGGAAATGTGGTTTAGTGATCCCCATTTCCTAGTACAACTCAAGTGTTGGTGGGAAAATACACCTTTTACCACTGGTACCAAAATGTTTCAGCTAGCAAAAAAGTCAATAAACATGATCTATTAAAACAACAAATCAAAGTCTGGAATGAACAACATTTCAAAAACACTTTCTCATAGAAAATATCTCTTCAATCTCAAATTTCTAAAACCAATGATCAAACCATATGTTGTGGAATGAATCATCTGGAACTAGATGAGATTTTGACAAGAGAAGAGATATATTGGAGATAGAAATATAGAGAAAGTTGGCTCAAAGAAGGGGGAAAGAACACCAAATTCTTTCATATATCATAAAAATTCATATAACAAACAAACACTATATTAATATTACTTCCCCCTTAGGCAACAATCTGAAAGCATAAAAACTTATCAGCTAAGAAGCAATCCTCTTCTTCTCAAATCTACTAAGTTTATCAGATCAAAAAATGGCCCAAGTCCAAAACACTAATGCAGATGATTTTATTCAAAACATTCTATCACTAATCTCTAAGGAAGAAAATATACTCTTTCTAAAGCCATTCATGCTAGAAGAAGTGAAAGAAGTGATCTTCTCCATGTGCCGCTAGATAAAGGTTCAGGTCTAGATGGGTTTACTACCATTTTCTTCCAAAAAGGTCAGGAATGGGAAAAGATGTCCTACTAGAACATTAGAGGAATCAAGGATAAATGGTAAGATCTTAAAGGAACCGAATAATACCTTTATAGCGCTAATCCCAAAAAAAATAAAACCCCTCTACCTTTGCTAACTTCAAGCCCATATCATTGTGCAATACCATATACTAAATTTTCTCCAAGCCTATCACCTCCAGACTAGCCAAGATCATTCAAAGAATAATCTCTTCAATGAGCAAGGGGGTTTTATTTCTAGGTAAAGATATTGCAGAAGGGGCCTTAATATCCCACAAAACTTTGCATTCTATCAAGGTTAAAAAAATCCTAGTGATGATTATTAAATTTTACATGTCGAAGGCCTATGATAGGCTAAACTGGGACTTCCTTCAAAAAGTGCTTCTCAAACTAGGTTTTTCCTGTAAATGGTGTTGTTTTGCTAGCTCCCTAATATCTCAGGCCAAGTTTTTTTGTCTTAATAAATGGAAACCCAACATAATTATTTAATTCCTCATAGGGTGTCAGAGAAGGTGATTTGCTAGATCGCCCTTCCTTTTCATCCTAATGGTAGAATCGTTGAGTTGTGTGATATCAAGAGCCCAAATTCAAGGTGAATGGCCTTGGTGTAGTTATCTCAAACTCAACATCAAAATGAATCACTTGTTATTTGTAGTTGATACACTTCTATTTGGTAAATCTAATGTTCAGGAAGCCATAGGCATTAAAAATTTCTTAGAGGATTATTGAAAAGTTTTAGGGAAAAAAATCAATGATAAAAAATTGAGCACATTCTTTCAAAACACCTCTCAAACAATATCTACATGTATCTTATCAGTTCTTAATTTCAAACAAGATGAATTACGAAGCCAATATTTGGGAATCCCATTCTTTTCAGGTCCTAATAAACCTAAATTATGGAGAAAATTTGTCCCAAATACAAAATAGAAAATTGCATCATGGAAAGGAAGATGACTAACAATGGCAGGAAAGTTCACAGTAACCAAATTATTCCTTTCAACTATCCCCAACTATGTTATTTAATCCTAAAAATACCAAAAGTAGTACAAAAGAACATTAAGAAATGCATCGGAAAATTCTTCTGACAAGGAAACCTGGACAACAAGAAAAAGAGTAAAATTCTACTAGTCTCATGGAATAAACTCTATGAAGAAAAAAAACATGGAGGAGTGGGCCTCCACAACTTAGAAGGAAGGAACCTGGCCTTGGAAGCCAAATTAGCTTGAAATTTCTTTACAAAGCCACACTCTAAATGGGATAGAATCATGAAAAGAAAATAAATGGATTATGTAACCCCAAAATATATTTTCACAATGTCAAATGCCCTAGAGGGATCCAAAATGTGGAACTTTATTATAACTTGTAGAGAAGTGATTGTTCCCTGCTTACCTGCCTTGGATTGGGCAGAGACCCTCTTCTTCTTTGCCTAAATCCGAGGGTCCTTTTAGAGTGCGCCTGCGTTTTGTGTGCCCCTCTTTTTTTGATATTTTAGGATGGTGATGTTGCTTAAAGTTCCATCGCCGTCGATCATACCTCAAAGCTTTTTGGTTTCAAGCTGCCTTCCGAGGCCTTGGGAATCCCTAGCATTTTGGCTAAAGCGGCCGGGCCCTTTGGCGCCCACAGGTATCACGGGGACTTCCTCTTGGGTTTCCCCTCACGATCTGATCCGCTGCGGCGTTCACCGGCGTCTTCCGGGACCTCGGGTTCCCCGCCTGCCCTAAGTGGCCTCCACTCCTGGGGCTTACGCCTTATCTATATGGAGGAGTCTTAGAGTAGCTTGTCTGCTTGTGTACTCTTCGGGCGAAGCCGTCCGGTCCCGATCCCAATTTGGTGGCGGTTTTACCGCCCACGATGGCCCGGATGTCTTAGGCTTCCCGCCCTCCGGGCCCAGGAGGCTGCTCCTTGCCGTCACTATTCAAAGTCGCCCGAAATCGTAGGCGGCCAGATTACACCTCGCGTCTTCAGTGACGCCATACCGTTACCGACCTAATTTCAAACTCACCAACTTTTCCCGCGGTCGTACAAACATTTATTGCAGCCATTTGTGGCAGTTTGGGTATAAAAAGCCCAATCCGAGCAGTCATTATCATTCTCCAGGATTGGAGCGAATTGCACAAGCTATCATCTGGAGCCCACCACCTTCGACTACGTCGCGATCATCGCCCTCGGCATCAGTCTGTCGACCGTGTGTGGATCCCACGTCCCCCGCCTAGTGTGTTTCGAGGTAGGCCATCCACTCGCCCTCCCGACCATCATTTTCGTGATTTTGTAACAATTAAATAAATGAACAATCCCTAGGAGAGCGTAGATTGATAGAACACAGAATGGCCCACCAAACCCACATCTTGGAAAATTGGCAAAACCTCATGAAATGCC
>VDFB02140440.1:0-23387 GCA_007258455.2 Sequoia sempervirens
TGTTCAACATGTTGGGCATGAGTCTATAACAAAAGTTCAGGAACATGATGTGGACCCATCAGGTAAAGAGAACCACTCTAATGTTCTTTTAATTAATGAAATACTTGTAACAATAATAATAAAACATATCAGTTTAACATTTCTTTCTTATTGCAGCAGATCCCCCCTTGAAGCGGCATCCATGTCATGAGCAGATGACTACACGTACATTAAGATCACAAGCAGAGGGCAGAACAACTAAAGGGGGATAGATATTGATTTAGAAAATGATACTCCACTTCAACTTTATGTAGCTTTAAAAAAGAAACAAAAAAAAAGTGATTGTAATCATATCATGACAACCATATTTTTGATAATATGTAAAAACTGAAAGAATGAATATTATATGTTAATGAATGAATGTGAATATGTTAATTAATGAATGTTATATGTTAATGAATGAATGTTATATGTTAGTAATGGATGAATGGATGAATGAATGAATGTTATATGTTATTAATGGATGAATCATTGATTAATGTTATATGATTGGGTATGGAGAATTGAGAGTGATGTGAGGGGGGGGCACAAATGAGCTTCCACCGTCACGTGGTTGGCCTTGTTAAGTAGAGAATAGTTAAACTATACTCAAAACAAAGAGAAGCTCAATAAGGTAATGCACTTTCAATATAAGAAATGCATCGTTTGAAGCATCAAACCAATATGCAGTCTGTATGTATGATCAGTCGTCAGTCTCCGCAATGGTACATTTCCACGAATATATATATATATTTATTTAAAATTTTGCTTCTTCATCTCAATTTCGACGATAACCACCGACGAATCAATAGAAAGGCTCGACGAAGTTTCTATAGCTAAACTGACGATTTCATCATAACTCCTACCCATTTCATGCACCCTTGACGATATTTCGTTGCTACCACGCTACTCCTTGCCCATTTTGTCGCACTTTCGATAAACTTTTGGTGTTCTTCCGATGCTACTCCTTGCTAATTTCGTCGCAAAGTCAATGAATGTTTCATGTTGTTTCCACACTACTCCTTTCCCATTTCGTCGCACTTTTGACAAACTTTTGGTGTTGTTCCGACGCTACTACTTTCCTATTTTGTCGCACATTCGACGAACTTTTGGTGTTTTTTTTACGCTACTACTTTAGTATTTCATTGCTATTTCGATGAACATCCTCTGTTGTTTCCACGCTACTACTTGCCCATTTCGTCGAATCGACAACAAACTTCTAGTGTAATTCGTCGGTGGATAAACAAAGTTTTCGTCAATATTCTGACAAAATCTTGAGGTTTTTCACGATGTCGTCGACCGACGATTCTTTGCCGTTATTTCGATGTTTAATTTGTCGTCGGCCTTGCGACGAAAAAACAGCGATAGAAATATTTTCGTCATTGCGTCGCTCTTCCGACAGAGATTTGTCGAACGACCGACGAACGCCCATCAGAAAATGGTGTCAAATCCAGTAGTGCTTGTTTACTGCCCCTTTTTGTGTTTTATGGTGAAAGTGTAGCTTTGTAGGTACTCCACCCACTTCACACATCTGTAGTTGAGTTTGTCTTGGCTATTTAAGAATTGTAAAGCATGATTATTAGTAAAAACAATAAATTATTTAGGAAGGAGATAGTATCTCCACTTCTTCAATGATTGTACCATGGCATACAACTCCAAGTCATAAGAAGAATACTTCTTCTTTGCCTCATTAATCCTCTCACTGAAAAATGCAATAGGCTTTCCCTCTTGGCTCAATACTACTCCAATTTCATACCCACTTGCATCACATTCAATTGTGAAAACTTTGTTAAAGTCTGGAAATGGTAAGATAGGTTGATGTGCTACCCTTTGTTTGAGATATTGAAAGATTTTTTTTTCCTCATCAGACCATACAAACTTTCTCCTTTTATCCCCTTTGATTGTATCAATGATTGGAGAGTAGATATGATTGAAATTATTCACAAATTTTCTATAAAAGCTAGCTAGGCCGTGGAAAATTCTTACCTCACTAACTGATGTAAGGAGTAGGCCAATTGAGAATTGCTTCCACCTTGCTGGGGTCCATCTTCAAAGTACCTTTTGATATCACAAAGCCAAGATAGACCAACTCCTCCTTCATGAATTCACACTTCTTCAAATTGATTATCAACTTTTCTTCATTAAACCTCTTCAAAGCGATGTCTAAATGCTGCAAGTGTTCCTCTTTAGTCTTACTAAACACAAGAATATCATCCATGTATACAACCACAAAATTACCTATGAAGGGTTTCAAAACTTCATTCATTAATCTCATAAAAGTGCTTGGTGCATTTGAAAGCCCAAATGGCATGACAAGCCATTCATATAACCCCTCATTAGTTTTGAAGGAAGTTTTCCACTCATCCCCCTCTCTAATTCTAATTTGGTGGTAGCCACTTTTGAGGTCAATCTTTGAAAAATAACAAGCCCCTTATAAACAATCCATCAAATCTTCCATTCTTGGTATGGGGAACCTATACCTTATGGTTATCTTGTTAATTTCCCTTGAGTTGGTGCACATTCTCCAATCTCCTCCCTTCTTTGGTGCCAATACAGTAGGAACAACACATGGGCTAGGACTCTCCCTTATTAGGCCTTTATCAAGTAGCTCTTGAATTTGTTTCCTAATCTCTTCATTTTGTTGAGGAGTCATCTTATATGCAACTTTATTGGGTATGTTTTCCCCTCGTATAAAATCTATATGGTGGCTCACATCTCTTATTGGTGGCAAAGAACTAGGGAGCTCATCTACAACAATGTCTTGGTACTTGTTCAACAAGTCTTGGACCTCCTTAGGCACATTTTCCACCTTTGCTGCTGTCATGACAGATTTAGGTCTGATTACAATGGAATAACCTTGTCCACCCTCTTCTTTCATGGTTTTCAGGAACTCTTTTTCCCCAACCAACATTACACTAGACCCAACTTGTGCATCTAGATTCTCATCTTGAAAAGGAGTAAGGGTGAATGAGATCCCATCCTTTTCTATCACATAGGTATTTTTCTACCCATCATGTTTATCTTTTTTGTCATACTGCTAGGTTCTTCCTAAAAGTAGATAACAAACATCCATTGGGATGATGTCACACAATATCTTGTCTTTATACCCTCCAATATTGAATTCAACCCATGTTTGATCATTAACTAGGACCTGCTGCCCCTTGTTCAACTAGGAGACCTTGTAGGGAGTGGGGTGTGGAATTATTTTCATCTTCAATTTCTCTAACATCACTAAGGAAACTAGATTATCTGTAGAACCACAATCAACAACTTTACACACCTTACCTTGAGATTTGCAAGTGGTTCTAAACAAAGATTTTCTTTGTGGAGGCTCCTTCACCACAGGGACTTTGAGTAATGTTCTCCTCATCATTAGAGATTCTCCAATTTCTAGAGAAACATGCTAAGATGGAGAGTTGACACTCTCACAATCTTCTTCTTGCACCAATTGTGTTCTCCTTTCACCACCATGTGAAGTAGAAGGTTGTTTATCTAGACATTTCCATGCTTGATAGCCAAACTGATTGCATTGATAGCATCTTCTTGAGAATGTATTTGATCCTCTACCTTGTCCTCCAAATCAACCTCTACTATTTGATCTCCTACCTCTAAAACCACCTCTTGATTCCGAGCCTTGTCCGTGATTACTACTTGTACCTCCTTGTGGCTTTTGAGATTGTCCTCTTCCTCCAAATGTTCCTCTACCCCTGAAGTTCTTTCCTTTGCCTCTACTTTGCTTCTCTTTCCTTCTTTTCAACTTCTCTTCTACCTTGACTACCAATTGGAAGCATTCTTCCACTATTCTAGGGATAGTAAGACTCATCTCATCTTGTATTTGGAACCTCAATCCATTTAGGTACCTTGCTTCTTTTTCAACCTCATCCTCAACATGACCTACTATAAGACTTAACTTATGAAACTCCTTTGTGTAAGCCATGAAATCCATCTCCTTCTATTTGATGTCCTCTTCCTCCCAATGTTCCTCTATCCCTGAAGTTCTTTCCTCTACCTCTACCTTGCTTCTCTTGCCTTCTTTTTAACTTCTCTTCTACCTTGACTACCAATTGGAAGCATCCTTCCACCGTTCTAGGGGTGGTAAGACTCATCTCATCTTGTATTTGGAACCTCAATCCATTTAAAAACCTTGCTAATTTTTCAACCTCATCCTCAACATGATCTACTCTAAGACTTAACTTATGAAACTCCTTTTTGTAAGCCATGACATCCATCTCCTTTTTTCTGAGATTTTGAAGCATTCTAAATGTTTGAATTGCATAGTCATTGGGCAGAAATTGACCCTTGATTTTAGACACCATTATGTCCCAAGAATTGATTTTTGATTTTCCCTTCTTCACTCTCTCTTCCTACACATAATTCCAGCAAGTTAGGGTAGGGCCTTTCAACTTTGTTTTGGAAAATTTCAAATTTTGTTCATCTGCTACCTCCTTGAACTCAAAATAGTTATCTAGTGCATTAACCCAATCTAGCACCTCTTCACTATCCATCTTCTCACCATACATGGGAAATTCCATCTTCACCTTAGAAACTTATCCATTCTCAACTCATTAGGGTCCAACTCATCATCTCCTTGGACTCCTCCTTGGTTTTCATTCTCACCCTCTTCCTCTTACTCTTCATCACTCTGGTCTCCAGTGACCACACCTCTCTTTTAATTTGACTCCAGTACTACAAGTCTGGCTAGGACAACTTTTTGAGACTCCTTTAGCTATCTCAACTCCTTGGCATGATTTTCCTTTAACTCTCTCACTTCTCTAGCCATTGGGTTCTTTTTAAGAGGCATCTTTATTTCCTTCAAACTTCAACTTTTCCCACCTATTGAGAAAAAACCTATGCTTTGATACCAATTTTATGCAAATTAGGGTGGAGGTTTTCAATTCAATCAGAATTGAACAAACTTTTCAACTATGAAACCCTCAAATCCTTCAAACTTCCTTGTAGCACTCCAAACCGTGATTTTTCATCATATATTTCAAAGAAGAATTCAAAACCATAATTGAATCACCATTGAAAACACCCTTTATGCCCTTTTGAAACATATCAAATTTGTGGATATGTTTTTTTTGTAACAACACCCTCTAATTTTGACTACTACGTTGCAAAGAGGCCTAATTAGGCTTGTTTTCCAAAACAACTTAGTGAAATCCTCCCTCCAAACTACCAATCTTCACTCAAGGGATATCTTCAAGTCACATGGGGTCTAAAAACACAAATTTAATCCACTGGAACAATTATCCAATTACCTTTTTACAAACCCTATGTCTAACCTATTCTCCTCAGCCCAATACATAGAGATATTAGGCTAAGGATTTATCAAATTTGGCCCTAAATCCATCCACTTCTCCTAAAAAACCTACCAAAATTAAAAGCATACTAAATACTCCCATTCCATAGATTTTTAGAATTTTGAACCGGTGGAATGGTTCCCTAGTTCATGTTTTTGCTCTCAAACCCTCAAAACTAGGGTTTTCTGGCTTCTTTCAGTAAATTGCTTCAAAATCACTCCTATCTCAATGAAAAATGATGAAACCAAAACCAAAAGGTAGATAATTCATCCCTTCAACAATTCCAATGTAAATTATATCATTAGTAGATAGTACAGAGCCGCACAACCTGTAGTAGCAGCAAAACACAATATAAAACATAGAAAACAAAGTTGTTCTTATTGCTTGATCACCAAAAATGCCTCCACAAGAATTCCTTAAACATACCAAGGCATATTTAAGCTCTTAAAATCAAAAACCAATGGTTAAAACTACTTTTCAAAACAACTGACCGTTCAACTTCCAATACAAACAAAAAATGCAAAGTTGCTTTGTAACTTTTGCAACATTTAGCAAAACATGACAACTTGACTCCAAACCGACCCCACATGACTTAAAACATCACACATGGTCTAAATAGACCTTATTACATCAAAAATTAACTCAACTTCACAAAAACCTAACATCTAACCCCTTTTTACATGATGAAAACTAGGTGCCCCTACACTAGATAGTTAATGCAGAATAATGAAGACTAATCTTTTGATATTGGTTGCTGTGCTCAAAGATTATTCTGAGTATCCTTGCTATTTGAACATTCATGCAGCATGTTACAAGTTTTGGTATGTCTAATTGTGTTTCTCCGGTTGGTACTATAATTGATGGAAATCAAGATTTGGTCTTGGTTGTGGCATTCCCATCGGCCTCAAAATATATTTCATGTAATTCAAATTTTGCTATGTTTTGGTAATTATGCTATTTTATGTATGACCTATTTATGGGTCCCATGGTAACATGGTAAAGAAATATTTATGTGCGACCTATCCTTTGGGTTCGGTGCTTGCATGCCAAGCCTTATTGAATATTTAAAGGTTGTTCTTCAAGTCGACATGTTTTGTGGTGACTTAATTCAAATTGTGTTTGTCCAACTTAGAAGATTATGAAGACATTGTGTTTGGCCAACTTAGGAGACTATGAATGCATGAAATGGTATAAGTAAAAGTTGATTCTGTTCGATGAAAAGAAGAGTGATAAATGTGAATCTAAAAATCTAGATATTATGAAGTGTGCGAATAGATAAAAGGGTGTGAAGGATTATGCGATAAGAAGCAGAGAAGGAAGCATAAGGCAAGTGTTAGGAAGAAGTAATCAGTAGTGCAAAAATTGTGCAAGGAAAGTGGGTAGAAGATTCTTGATCAGATCTGCTACAAACAGATATTGTGCTTCACCGAGAATTGTATTCATGCATATGTAGATGCAATTATAGCAGTTCAGTTTTGTAACATATACTCTGATAGTAAGCCATCTCTTAGCTGTAATAGCTCATTTTTGTATCTTGGGAAGTGAGCCCACCGACAGTGAGACCCCCGACAGTGAACCTTACTTGCAGTGAGCATTTTGGCAATGAGCCTTTGTAAAAATCACCTTAACCGTGTTCTATAATTGAGAATTAGCATTCTCCGTGGTTTTTCCCAACTTGGCTTTCCACATAAATTATGGTGTTCATTGTGCATGGTGTTTTTATGTGCTTTCATGTTATATCTATTTGATTATTATTTGATTGATATAAGCTTGCTTGAGATTAATTTCAGCCAAGAAAATTGTTTTATGATAAATCATTCACCCCCCCTCTCAATTATTTGGACTCTTCAACATTCTCTTGCCAATTCCCTAGGCAATGATCTTCCCTATCATGATCAAATTATCTACCTATCCTTTTCCAAGGCATCAATGATAATATCATTTGATCTTCCAATTAGATAAATATAAGGTATGGGATGATAACAGGTCATAATCCTTGACCTTTCCATTTATCTATCTCCAAAAATACCAATACCTTTTCCTTTCTCATTAGTCACAAAATGTATGACTTAATTGGCATCATGACTTGCGAAGAAGTAATTAGTTCTTCCAAATTAAAAACATATCTATGTTTTTCATTGGGTGGGGTACGTAACTTGAGTCAATTCACTCTCTCTCTTCCCCCATTAGTGTTTTCACAACATTTGATCATCTCAAAGTTGAATTCCTAGCAAACACTTGCTTCTTTGAAAATATTTTTCATTCCTTATTGTTGGCTTTCTTATGCCTTTTCCTACGTCAATGGTATACTTTGAATATACTTTTCCCAAAGTTAGATTCATCATTGATTTCTATCTCGTAGATTCAATATTTTGGATCATCTAATAGGAGATCTAATGAATAATCAACACCTTAGAAGTTAAGAGGCACACTAATATTCCAATTCTTCCCAATAACCTTTTTGTGGAGAAATATCCATACCCACAAAGCCTCTTTTGTTTATGTACTTTTCATCTTAGAGTGTTGTTTTCCTTGCAACTTCTATTATTTTGACACATAGTGCCATATTGTATTCCATTTCCTTTTGGAACCTCTAACATATGTTTTTTTGTGTTGACATGTTGGTGTGTTCATCTTATACTCCAACCTATCTATGAATTATCCAAACCTTTGGTCATACCAACTTGATTTATCTTTATAGGTTTCTTCCTTATAATCACCTTTTCAAGTGGCTTTATCCCAATGATTGGCATTTTATTCTCTCATAACTTTTTAGAGATACCAAAGTTTTTTGGTCTCTTTTTCTCATGTTAATCAAAACTCCAAATTGATCCCATCGATTTTGGTTGGTGGAACTGTGTCCACTTCTTTGATTACCTCATTCTGACCATTCCGATCTTTTCTCTTTTCCTAGGTACTAACTCTTTTCTCACAACATCATATCCTTATACAACAATTTATGTTAAGAGTTCTCCAACCTTGTGGATACCTTCTTCGTTGACTCTCTACTTCGATCTAATTTATGCTAACTTTGCATACACATAGATTCATAGTGTTTTCACTAAATCCAAGAATTCTTGACTCTTTACAACTATAGGTTTCTACTATTAAGGGGTTATCTCATTTCTTCCCATCCCCTTAGAGTCATATAACTATTTCATAGGATAAAGGTATATATTGGTTATTCTTCCTAACCTTCCTACATAACCCAATTGCATAGTCTTCCACAATCCCAGGTAATATCATAAGTTGTTGTTTTAGGAGTTCCTACTCCAAGGATGAATCTAAAATAGTCCCAAATTTACCCAAATTTCTAGAAATTCTCATCTTCCTTTTTACTTACCTATGTTCTTTTCTCTTTTCATTGTGTTTCATTTAGTATTTTCTATTGAGGGTCATCTATCACATACACTACTGAGAGCTGATTTGACTTAAGGCTATCTTAAGCTACGCATAGGTATTTACTTCAATGGATAGTCCATCATCCCATATAACCTATCGCCATAATAATCTACTTGGATTATCCTACTTAACTAGTAAGTACACAAGCTAGGTATTTACTTCAATGGATAGTCCATCATCCCAGATAACTTATAACCATAATATTCCACTTGGAATAAACTTACTTAACTAGTAAGTACTCAAACTCCCTCCCATACTAGATTATCTATCCTAGGAGTAAACACAAGCTTTCCTACTTAAATCAATAACTTAGCTAAGTATACCATATGTGATTTTCAAGTTCATTCATACCTAGTATATAATACTTATGATAAACACCCCTCTCCTACTATGGAGTACTTAAAAACAAATTATGAAAACAACATAATAGTTTCAATTTCCTTATCAAGACACTCTAATTTCTCTAATGCACATACTAGGAAAGACATCTCAACCACACATGCAAGACACATCATTCAAAAGTAAAATAACAAAGAAGAAGAGATCCCCATGCTTGTTATCACTTATCCAAACAAATAGCAGTGATGCATCCCTTTCCAACAACAACAAAATTGATAACTAGCTTCACAAGAATGCCACAAATAAACTCTATATTTCAAGTTGATAGCTTACTCCTCTTATAAATATCTTCCTCACAATCTAAATAGAACTCACTCCCTTTCTCTCTCTCAATGTAAAACAAAGAATGACTGGAAATAATGCAAAAATAGGAATTGAAAAATATATGTAATCTTGTGGAAGAATGCGTCCCTTCCAAATGAAATGGTTCAACTATTTGTAGAGCAACCTAACTACCTCATAGCCTATAGTTTAGGCATGTTAGTGGACAACAAGCTTCATGGAAAACAACACATGAAACATAGCAGAAAGGTGGCGACTTCTTAAGATAATACTCAACATAATCACCTACAGGTCGACTTGTTTAGTGACAATAATCTAAAGACTTATTCAATCAGCATATGCATAATTCAAATTTCCACAAAGAATAGACATCTACAACAACTTAGATTCAAAGGTGGTGCCATTTCCATTTTCTCACCTTCATATTTGGCGTTGATTAACTACCAAAAGAAACAGTCAACTACCATTTGATTACAACAAATATCCATTGAACTCTTTTAGAGGATGAATCGACTTGAGCTGATAAATACGTTTGACAAAGTCAAGGTTGGTCTTACTAATGGCGTCGACCAAGTCCAAGCTTATCATTGACAACAATAAAATGTCTTATATCACGTGTCGTTCAAAATGATAATTGGTTTACACAAACAATCATAAGCTATTTAATTGGCCTCATTAAACATAGTCAATAATGACTATTATTGACCTCCATTTTCATAGTCTCTATCGACTATAAACAACCTTTATAAATAGACTTCTATCAAATAAGAGATAGTCAAATTCTAAAAACATGTATATAATATGTTAAATATATATTATTATATATATATATATATATATATATATATATAAGAGTACATAAGATAGTATAAAATAAACACATTATATTAAATGTATGCATATATATATGTATAAATGTATATACCTCTATGTACATGTATGTGTAGGTATATCTATATCGATGCATCTGTATGAGCATGTGCATTCTCCAATGTACACATGTATTGATTTAGCTATACACATGGATATGTGTATATACTATACACACACACACATATATATATGTTCAAATTCGATTCACATATAGCCACTCACGATTACCATTATATTGATAAGTATTTATGTGTGGTACATCTATATGTGCATATACATGTCGCTAGATCCCATTGACATCTATGTGCATATATATACACATGCTTCCATGTACATCCCACTTGTCAATATAATCATAATAGTACAAGAAAGATCTCAAAAGCTCAATTAGATAAACATCACCCAATAATGCATGTAGTAGTAAACAAGACTCTCAAATGCAAACATAACAGCTAAGGATGACTTACCAGCTACCCACAATCTGACTCAACTAAATCATTCTAATGTGGTGTGTGTATATGCTCAGATAGTTTACTTTTACTGGTTACCCGACCAAGATCTTCTCCTGAGTGGTACTTCCCCTCTACCTGGAGGAATGGAACACATACCTGCATCCACTAACACATGCACATGACATTCAATTGTTCATAACATATGCAGTATACATAAACATCTCCAAAGTTAGAATAATAATTCATTAACCATCTATTCACATATATGCAATATTTCCCCATGAGATAACATCAACTAAGATGACATCAAATGAGATAACATTCACATTGATAACATGGTACAAGCACAATTTATTCATCTCTAGAATTCACATTGCATTCACATCTTACCCTACATAGTAATAGTAAATAGTAATTACACAATTGGGGTGTAACATTTTTCACTTTCAAAGGCTATCTTCTTAGGTTCTTTAGTGCAGGCTTTCTCCTCCTTCATTTCAGACTTACCTTTTTCTTTAAAAGTCTCAAATAGGTTTGCAGATGCACTAGTTGTTGGACTTTTACCTTTCTAAAAACCAAGACTAGATTTTTCTTTTGATGGTTTTTGAGAGTTGATGATCTCATCAAGAATGTCAAAACCTCCCTTTAGCTTTAGATCCTTGTCAAAATTTTCCTTTGCTTTATCTAATTATTTCCTCAAAGATACAATCTCTTCTTCAATATTGGAGCATTCAACATATTTGTCATTGAGATTGGAATTCAGGAAATCTACAATTCTTCTACCTTCTTCAACTTGAACTTTCAACTTGACAATATTTTTTTTTTTCAAGTTTGAACTAGAGTTCATTTTTTCTCTTTCTTCATCTAGGTCATTAAGAGTAGAAATGATTTCTCCTTCATAATATACTGGGAAATATTCTTTATTAAAATCAAATCCATCATCCTCCTTATGGTGTATGTCCTCTTCTTCTTTATAACACTTCTTCTTGAGCACTGCTTCATTCCCCACATGTTCCAAAGATAGGATCTACCTCACTTGTTAGGCTACATCAAGGAACCTCAACTGTTAGGCTATATCAAGGAACCTTAGCTTTGATACCAATTTTTGAACACGTTGGAATACTAAGAGGGGGCGGGGGTGAATCAATATACTTCAATTTCTTTTTCAATCCTTAACTATTGAAGCTAAGTTATACCATTAAATTATTCATCTACTTAATTAAACAAAAAAAGATAAGCATCCACACAAGAACATAGTTGACACTAGATATACGTGGAAAAATCCACAGGGGAAAATCATGGTGAGAAAATCTACTTGGATCTATTGTCCAAATCCAACCTCACAAATAAACACAATTACAACTTTGATTTAGGGCTACAACCCAAGGAAGATACAACTCCCTAATTAAAATTTTAGTGTTAATCCCAAGGAAGCTACAACTCCAAGATTATAGTTTTAGGTTTACTCCCAAGGAAGCTACAACTCCCTAATTAAAATAACTAGAATATGATTGAGTTTATGGCTTCAACCCACTGATAGTCATCAATTCTGCATATTAGGAATGTGGCAAAACTTACCACAATCTTCCCATACACTTACACATCCTCACACATCTACTTACCTATCTTCTCATCTTTGATCTTCTATATATCATCTGCATGCCTTGCAAATACAAATTAAGTCGACCATAAATAAGAAAGTATGTAACTTGTAGCATTCCAACCTTCATATCCATTTGCAGTACACACGAGTGATAAAACATTATTTGTGTTTTTCCAAATGAGTCACCATGACCCATACAACATATTCAATCACTCCTTAAACACCGCTCAATCTTGAATTAGTGGCACACACCGTCAACATACCTTAGTCAGCTTCAACAAAAATCATAACTTCACAAAATGACTTGAAACATCTGTGCGATACTAGAAGCAAGAAATATTTTCATGCGCTTCATATCTTAGACACTATGAGACACATGGAGTGTCCTCACAAACTCATACAATTGAACTTTGCAACCTTCTTCTAGTGCAAGTATTCAAACACTTGTTCTGATGAAGATTAAGCATCCAAAACCAACTGTATCACTCTGACACTTTGAAAATTGAACTTGTGGAGCACCAAATCACTTGAAATGTCAATATAACATACATTAGACATCACTAAGTATGCCCTCAAAATTGCTTGAACAAAACTTCACATGTGGTGGAATGCAAAGCATTCCAACAAGTCTTCTAAACCACTTTGCATTGCCCGAACACAGTTTGTATTCTTTCACTTCTAACTTTCTTTGCAGAAGAATTATTGACATGAAAATTTGGATATAAAATCTTCACATCTCCATGAACTTAACTTATGAACCACAAGACTAGATCTTTCTTTGCAAAAGGATGCAGACCAAAATACTGTGTCTTTGCCTTAGAGTATATACTGTGAAAGCCTTAGACTAAACTTCTACAACTTATCACTGAGTGCGATACTCCAAATTGATAAAATATCATTTTAGGCATCTTGAAAACATATCAATACATGTGTATCCACATCCGTATCATTTTTAGGAAACAAACTGACTACTAGTTTTCCACTTCACTATAGTGTTGACCTACACCATTAGACATTTACGCACACCAAAAATATCTAAAGAATATACAACCTTAGGCACACTTTTGATATCAATGACAATCAAGCTTATCGAGTTGCAATACTATGTTACTCAATGGGTCAATTAATTCTTCTTGCTTAGTATCAAATAACAATTTTGAAGATACATTAGGTTAGGTTTTATGTAGTATACGTTTGATATCCATTTGATTTGTAAGGATTAAATCCTTAAGTTTGATCTTTCCCTCAATTGAATTATTTATTGTTATTTCACTTGAGACAAGATGGCACAATTCTCGAGGTGAGGAAACACATCCTTTGCTGACATACACATGGTTTAATAACACCAACTTTATAACTCACAAGTTTTGTTCTGATAAGGCTACTAGGCCATGCTTTGATTATATTTGAGGTTAATTCTCCATTTTGAATAATAATTTAGTTACTTGATTTTACTAATGTTTAATCTAAATGTATCCAAATGAAAGAATCAAGCTTTAATTGCCAAAAGGAATTAATTTATTTCAGGAGTATTTAACTCACAATGTTAATTAATATTTAATAGGATAAGGATAACTTTAGGAAAGCCCTAGACTTTATTAAATAAGGTTACCTTAATCCTAAAATTCATTTTAATTCATATGATTTGTTTGCACTAGAGTTATTCCTGAAATGATTAACTCACATATTGATTTTAATTTAATACTACGAGGTCACATAGAATTTCTAGCCTTAAGAAGGTATTGGGTTTTAATCCAAATAAATAAAACTGGTATAGTCCTTAAAATATCAAATTAAATATTTATATATTTCTAATGTCTTTTATTAAATATTTCCAAAATTGACTTAAGTGATAACTTAAAGTTAAGGAGACCTAGTCTCATTATTCCCACCATTGGTAATTTATTAATTAAGATTAATTAAATTAATCTCATATTATAGGATAATGGAATGCACATCCATTCTTATCTTGTAGATGTGATTAAATTCTAACCCTTTGATCTAGGGTAACCTAAGTAAAACCTAAATCATAAGGATTCCTATAAAACTTGTTTTTCTTATATTTCCCCCATTTGTGATTGCAAGTTGAGGAAGACTGGAAGATGAGGGAGGAATGGAGCTAGATTGAAGCTAACTTCCCTTCTCTTTTTTTCAGTTTATCCCATGTATAGAGGGTAATGGATGTGTATATATATATATATATTGCATTATTTTAGTAGACACAAATTTTTTCATCTATTTTATTTCTTGCTTTTGTATATGTAGCATTATATATGCACACACACAAACATATATGTATTTTCATTTATATGTATATACTTAGGTTATGCTTCTATTGTTCTATTTTATGGATACACAACAATGTCTCATTTTTACATAGTCATATTTTTACACATATATACACTTTAAATATTTTTGTTTAAATTAAAAATAAATAAAATAAAACATTTTATGGACCTATGACCCTCTCATAATAAGGAGGCCTCAACTATTTGACATAGGGTTCATGGCCTCTGGAAGCTATACCACTTTATGGGGTCATGACTCCATAGAGTCGTGCCCTCTTGTATGGTGTGGTAGTCTCTATGGAGGTCGCACCCTAAACTTTTTAAATTTCTTTTTATATAAAAAAAAATTTAAACCCTTTATTATTATTATTATATCTAATATATTTGTATATAATTATATTATATATTTTAAATACAAATAAATATAATTATATTTAGTCTTTATATAGATATATATTAACGGGAATATATATATCGTTAATATATATCTATATAAAAGCTATATATATTCTTTAAATTTATTTTGTTCCCTTTTGAAATAGAGGAGATAAGTGCAACTAAATAACCCTTTTAAGTGTATGGTTTTATTTTCTCAACTTACCAACCATTTTATCACCCTCCCATAATTATTTTTCAATAGTAATAGAACAAAAAAATATTATTATTATTATTCCCCCTTTTCAAGGATTTAAAGTGAACTATAACTTGTAATATTTTCAAATCTATTTAGATAAATATAATTTTACTTTGATAAAGATGAAAATTACCAATAACATGTTTGAAATGACAATCTCATCATTTAAATTATTTTGCTATCTCCTTCTACTACAATGAAACATACTCTTAGCTATTACATTATTCTCACACAAATTTTCCCACATTAATAATACAAGAATTTACTTGAGATTTTAACTACACATTTACAACTAAATACAAGAGGTTTCATATTCACAATGTATTTTTCTTCCCCAATTCATCCACACCTACACATTAACACAAAATGTTCCAATGGTCATAAGATGCTCACCTCCCAACTATTGACCTACTAATAGGTCACACCCAAGCTAAAAGATCTCCCTAGAAACCAGGTTATACACAACCTCATCCAAGCCCTCACAAAAAAAAAAAAAACAACTCCAAAATAACAACAAACACATATTCAACCAGGTTTATCCATTTTCCATCATAAACTAAAAACACAATATCATTTCACACATAAACCCAAAAATATTCACATTTCTCATTCATGGAAACTAGGAATGCTCTGCCCATAATCCTTCCAAAAATAAACAAACAAAAACTCTCCAAAACCAAAGAAAAAGAATATTAATCCTCCAAAAATCTACCTTTTCTCATTCTCAAATGGGAGGTAAATAGAAAACCCTAATTGGGGTTTCATGAAAGAGGAAGTGACACTTGTCACTCTCTCATTTCTTCTTCAAGCACACTCTCCCACAAGTTCTCACACATGTGTGAGACTTTGGGAGATGGAGAGTGTACTCGGGAACTCTTCCCATACTCTCTTACAAAGGAGGCTCACACATGTAAGAGTCCATTGTGAGATTCCCCAAGCTCATAAATGAGTATAGGAGAATGAGAATGAGACAAGACAAGTCAATTTATCCCATCCCAAAGTTTGATTTTCATCACTCCTCTCAATGTGCCATTAAAATGGGTCACATCATATCTCTTAACCAAATTTTGGCTATAAACTAATCCCATACCCATAGATACTTTGTGACGCCTCACCGTGCTAACCCTAAAGGACAACTAAAACTAACAAATTACCACAATTTTTTTTTTGAAAGTGAAACATTACACAAGATGAACATGAACATACATAACATATAAGGCAATTATACAATTACCATATCCACTACGTCCTCTGGGGTACACATGATGACATTACAAAACCTAAACTCATACCATAACGATAACGAATGAACCATGATTACATTATTCACAACAGGATTAACTTAATTCCAATAACCATAATCATACTATTATCCTATGAACTCAATGGAGCATATTTCCACAGATACAACACATCAAATAATGGCTACCACAAATCATTAATCACATAAGGGATACAAAGGTAAAATAATACATTACATTTGTTTCCAGAGTACATTACATCATTTCAGGTGTACATTACATCGTTTCAAGAGTACATATGCACATCCGTGCTTACCGACACATAGAGGAAATGATACATCAAATACAAGAATTGTTACATAAACGATCATGGTACAACTGAACTATGGTAAAGCTCTGGATCATCTATACCAAAACAAAATCCACGCTTCACGAACACTGACTGCGAACCCAATGGGGTGCATAGCACATTCCACTCGACCACGTGGATTAGAGGGCCCACCCCTTGTGCTAGGAGATGACAAGAAAGACCCATGACCAAGAACAATCAAGCGGAAGGCAACAAGACTCAACAACACAAAAGTATCAAGAAAAATGATTAACAAGAATATCAAAAGGCTACTTGCAAGATGACAAAAGAATAGTCAAGTGGAAGAGCAACATGACTCAACAAACAAGGCTAACAATAAACATAAATAATCAACAACATCAAAATGACTACTTACAAGATGACTGCTTCTAGAGGTACGCAAAGGCAATACAAGGGATACTATAGGAAGAGTGTCATCGCATGGCCATAGCATGGGTTATCTTGGTTGCCTCTCACTAGGCACCGTCCCCCATCTATGGTTATCTTGATTTCCCCTCACTAGGTGCCAGCCCCATAGGGTGACACATGCGGGACCACTAACCTTTCGTTAGGACAAGGTAGTGATCTTGGCGACCATGGCCTTCTTAGCCCATCCTTATTCTATGAAAGCACTAACGGCATAGGCGAGGAACCTTACTTATCTTATTAATGTGAACCTACCCAAACCCACTAGTTAATTTTATTAGTTTATCACTTATTAAACAACTCTTCCATGGGTTATCTAGGCTGCCCCTTTGTGCGCCAGCCCCCATGAAGAGCCACTCTCCTATTAGCATAAAAAAAAACCTCAATTCATCAAGGGGTGTACCAAATCACACAAAACACTAAAATTAGGAGAACCAAGTACGTATGCGAGGCATGAAACTTCTCGCCCAAAAGCCACATCAAAATTCAAAACCATGGTACAAGGTAACACCCACAAGAACTCAAAATCAGAAGTAAGATCGATGAATCATAAAAGGTCCAACCATGGAAAAATAACATAAATCAAGTTTCTCCATTGCCTCTAGAAGCCTAAAAACACCGACTATCCACAAAATCCCACTAAGGGTAACTCAAACACTTCGAGTTCCCAATCATCTCAAAATATGACTACAAGAAAAACATTGTGTAAAGTCTCCTCAATCAAAATTAACACAAAAGGAATATTCACATCATGGAACCAAAAAATGACTATATAACTTCCATAATTCAGAAAATGACAAGTGAAGAGTAAAGGAGGCAATATCATAATGAGATCCTCAAACTCACTCAAAGCTCACATAATCAACTGCAATTACCAACTGTAAATTCAGCCAATAGGGCATCCAAGGGAGACCTCAATTTTCTCCACACATGATACACTAACAACAAACAACTTGGCTCAAACCAACTTTAACCAATTCAACACACACAACGAAAATAGAAACCAATCACTTTTAAAAGATTATCATCTTTATAGAAGATTGAACATGATAATCCAATAGCAAGGTCAATTAACAGTACATCCAAGAGAGACATGACGGGAAATTCAACAAGCAATAGCCATTCATCCATAATCTCAAACTAAAGGTTGAAAATGAGTTCGACATTAAAATAAGCTATTTACTTGATCAAATTAAAAGATTATAAATTGAAATTTCAAGAAAAATCTATCATCTATTGAGCAATTATCCCAAAACCCTAGTTTTAAAGTTTCACTATACAACGATGCTTTAAGGGTTATACGAAAGTAAAGTTCACAATGACCATTTATGGTGTACCCTAACGCTACATTTAGTAACACTCTAATTACTTGCAATGATCACTAATTCAACTAACTATTAATAAGTTATACAAACCAATAGATAGATATTCAACTATTAAAGACAATGATATTCCTATCTCAAACTCTATCTTAAGCACAAATTTCCTTAATGAAATAAAACACAACTAAAGAAACAAAATACAAATTCAGTTTCCATTAATCCACGAACTCCCTTATATTATCATTTACCTTAAGCTATCTAATTCAAACTATTTTATTAAATGATGCTCTACCCTTTTCTAGAATATTTCTTTTTATATAAGAACAATTTTCTTCACATAATTAAATAACTTAAACAATAATAATAAAACATATAAAATATTTCTTCTTAATCTAATCTCCTTCAAATTTAAACTAATCCTTCAACTGCCTAATTGTTCTAGTTTCCCTAAAACAATGTGAACCATGAATCATATTATCTCAATAGGCATCACTAGTTATAATTCAACTTACACAACCTCTAAACACAATCAATCATATTATTATTCTATTAAGTGAAAATCACTAATTGCTTTACTTGGTCCATTTTATTTGATTTTACAAACTACATGATATAAAATTAAATAAACTCTAATGTTTGTCTACATTATTCTAGATGTATTCAATATAATTCGAGTATTAGAGAATCAACTTCATCCGTTTTAACTAATTTTCCCATAGTTATCTAAATGCTCACTTATTTACAAGCCTTGTCACTAGAATAGTTGTCATATTATAAAGTTCATAATCTATGTGTCCTTGACAACACTCTTAGAAATAGAATGGAAAATCATAACATCTAAATGAGTATACTTTCCCAAGAAATCCTATATACCCAACTACAAATAAAGTAGATGAATTGATGAATCAACATACAACTAAAATAGTTAAATGACTATTCAAGATGAACACAATTAATTAATTTAACCAATAGATATATAGCTTGAATAAAATTGACATTATATTGTAAAATACTATACTCTTGATAATCCAAATATCTAAACATGAAAACAAGTTGAACCACTTAGTTAAATATACAAACCTTAAGTAACTAAGAAAGTTAACCATGCGCATGTAGGGTACTATATTATACACATCGCACACATCCTTAAACAATGTCTTGCACTCATGTACTAGCTAGGGAAATAAATAAATAATATACGCACTAACTTAGTTAATAAAAGACCTTAAGATTGATTATGATCCTTATTTAACTTGATAACCCTACCTGTTTTAACCCACTTTGACGGTGTCGTTGAAAACCACATTTAATATTTTGTCTTTCAATTCTATTACGAGAGTGAATAAAATAGTTCAAATTTATTTGATTATTAATTTCCTTATCTGTTTATTTACCTTTAATTATTTACTTACCCATAATGGAATAATTAATATATATATATATATTAAAAAAATAGATTTCTTTTAAAAACAATTAAGATTAAAGAATAACAAATATAAATAAATAAATAAATATTAACTCTTTTATATACTTGGCATTATTTTTCTTTAAACGAAGGAGAATCCTCTTTTTAAAAGATTACCTAGGAGTTCTAATTTCTATCCTTAATGAGGTCTTCTCTTTTCTAAATTTTTTTAGAACCTTTTTTTTTTTTTAAAGTATGGGGATGTATTCCCTCTCTTCTTTTTATCACAAATATAAATGTATTTTAAAATCCAACTTACTTTAAATGCTCATTTATCTAGGAACATGAAGGCCTCATCATTTACTAACGTGTAGCATGTCTTGATTTTAGATCTATAAAATTATGCAGATTAATGAAAGGTAATATAAGTGACATAATGTGATGAAGGTAATGGAAAGTGGACATTACTTACATAAGACGTGAAATGGGAACACCACCGCGACACTTGGAGATGCTTTAAGAACCAGTTTCGAAGGGCTATTCAATTAGCACCGCCCGCCCCAAGATTTGTTCGTAACTAATGTTATTTAAATGTATTTCCTAGTCTCTCTTTAAAAAAAATAGAATCGATAGAGTATGATTTTCTGTTTAGCATATGAGTATATTTGTAACGATAATTTTCTTTTAAACATTGAATATTCCTGCTAGAGATTTCATGAAGAAAGTAGAATTGTTTCTGCACTTTTAAACTGCACGGTAAGAAGTATGTATCTATATATTTTTTGAACAAAACATTTTGCAACAACTTAATTTCATGAGGCGGAAAGGAAAATTTTAACAGATTTAGTAAATTTATGGTAGCCTTTAAGATACATGAATAACCTTAGATATATTAGCCTAAATTATTATTCCGTTCTATTTTTGTTGTTTTCCAGAATTGACTAGCATGAATAAATATATATAGAACAACTGGAAATTTTAACACCCTGCCATATGGTCTGCTCTAAAAACAAAACCAAGGATAAGATTCAGGTGCTTAAAACGAAGGCTAGAATTCCAACGCAAAGCTAGCTATCAGATCTTGATCAAATTTGATTATGAGTCATTTTACAGTAAGGTCAAATTGAATGATTGTGCCAATAAATGCCCAAATCGGCTTATCACTTATATTGTTATTTATTTAGTTATTAATGACACACTGAGGATTTTGGGAAGAACGACCATTGAAAAAAATCAACCATGGTGAAAATTAAACATAGTGAAGAAAAGAACCCAGTTCTATATACCATTTCATCCTTGACTATGTGCAAAACAGATTTGTTAAAGAACAACTTTAATTACTCTCCCACAAATGAAATTGATAGGTGCGAAACCCTTTACTACTAGAATCTCTTCCTAAGTTGAACTGAGAGTTTTGGAAGAGGGTATAAAAATCCATCAAGGTATAATGGATATGATAACCTATTCATTTATTTAGATGTTACAGATGCAACTCGCTATGGTAGACATGCATGAAAAGAAAAGTGGCAAAAAAAAACACCAAACCTGATTCTAGCTTGCAACGCCTTCATAGTAGCATCATCTACTTCCTTCCACGCTTGGTAAATGTGTGCATTCCTCCATGGCCCAAACGCTATGCTAGGGCTTTTCCTCTGTTAGCAATTGCAGCCAGCATGCCCTATTTTTAATTTGGAAACTATCATCTCCAGGTCTGCAATGATTGCAGGATATGCACAAAATGTATTTGTTGAAAAGGGCTTTAGGAGCTTTCAAGCAAGTGCTATTGTCAGGTGTAAAGCCAAATTGACATCCCTTGCCAAAATGTGGACACATAAACAAGGCGCGTGAACTGTTTGACAAAATCCTTCAAAGAAATGTCGTCTCATGGAATGCCATAATTACAGGATGTGCGCTAAATGGATTTGTAGAAAAGGATTTAGAAACCTTAAAGCAAATGCAATTGGCAGGTGTAAAACCTGACTCCACAGCCTTTGCCAGCATCCTTCTTGCCTGTACGCAAATGGGAGCTTCTGAAACCAGGTATAGACATCCATCCCGTATAATGGTAAGGGGGTTCGACTTTGTCAGAATTGTGGATGGAAATGTCGGGTTAGACAAGTATGCACAATACTGAAGCATAGACAAGGCTTGTGAGCTGTTCGATAGAATATCTCTGAGAAATGTGATCTCAAGGAATGCCCCAAAAAAAAATGCAATCCCCGCCTTTTCCCCCGTATGCGTAAAAAGCATGGATTTAATGAAAAAGACTTATAAACTTTCAAGCAACTGACAGGTGTAAAGTCAGTTTCCATGCGAGAAGACAAGTGTGCAGATTGGAGGAGCATATGCCAGACACGTGAAGCATTAGGAATTCTTCTCTATTATTTAAAATCACATTATTTTTCTCGCTTTTATACTTTAGTTGGAAAATCTTATTCCATTTATTTTAATTTAAAAATATATTTCTTTTCACATTTAATTTAAATTCCTATGATAATAGTATTTATTTTTATTTATTCTTTTATCATTAAAACATTAAATCATATGATTTAATTTAATAAATAATAATTGTTATTCACAAATAACTTTTTATAAACATAATTCACTTAATTATTATTTACTTCCAATTTAATTTAAATTACCATATAAATCAAATTTAATTTAATTAAGTAGATTAATCAAGGCTAGTCAAGATATTAACTTAATCACATAATTCAAAATCCATTAATCAATGTAAACTAATGAACCCAACGTGACACACAATTCAACCAAACGACTTACTCAATTGTCACGAAGGCCAAAAGCGGAGGGGTACTGCATACTTACCCTAGGGCACCAAAAAACATGAAAACACTTTAAAATGAGCTTTTAAAAACCCTTGAAAAACCCCTAAAAGAATGAATCCAAAATTTGCCACATAAGTTGCCAACTCACATTCTAAGGATCACATGACATTAATAAAAATTACAAACACACATTCACAATTAAAATCACAAATAAAACACATAAAAAATGAGACTATAGTCCCTCCATATGGACTATGGTTTTGCTTTCATGGTTTGATCAAATTGGGTTCCCAAGAGATCTCCAATTCCATAGGCCATGGAATTAAACTTGCACACTCAAATTCACACATCAATGTGTTCAATAATTATCATAGCTAAAGCAACACAATTGAACAACCTTATATGCATATTTTCACAATTCAATTTTCATAACCAACTATACATGATATTACTATCTAGAAATTTATCTTATTTCTAATTAAACATAATTCTTCAACATTCATAATCATCACAACATCAAAAGACATACTTCATTTAATTCATATATAAGATAAATGCGAATAACACTACCTAACCCAATTAATCATCTAATTATTCTAGGTTA
>VDFB02140441.1:0-17979 GCA_007258455.2 Sequoia sempervirens
GGGGCTAGGGGTCATGCAAAATGATTAAGTATCAAGTGGATATGACAGCTAGGTATCCAATCATGGTCTGAAATTCATTGACATTTAGGTCGGCAGGTATGGATGCTTCCTACAAGGCTTTATCAAAGATAGCTCTTTGTTGAGGGGATATACGAAGGAGTTCGAGAATAGAAGTCTATGTGGGAGTCTTCCCTAGTTGCTCTAGGAGATTGTACTAGATCTTTGGTTGTGGATTGGAAGGAAGCCCTTGTAGAGTTACCTGGGCTCTACGAGTGGTAACAACACACTATGAAATTTTCTTATTTATGGTAATGATGACAACGTGATATTCAAAGGCTCATATATGGTGAATGATAGTGTTGTAATCATGCGTGATGTGGGTATAGTTGGCGTTATTATTATTCCTTGAACTGGAGGCTTTTCCTTTGTCATGATCTTACAAGGGAGTTTTCAATATGGTATGATCAACATTTGTCTTACCTTATGAATCGTCTACTAAAATGATTCCTTGTTCAATGAGATCTTGAATGATATTTTTGAGTGTCCAACATGAAGATGTCTTATGTCCTTTTCCATGGTGGTATTCACAATATTCATTTTCCTTTCACTAGTTAGATTTGATCAATGAGGGTTCATAGTTCTTGATGTCTGGCAGTTAGATGACATTGGATTGTAAAAGTGTCTTTAGGACTGATAAAATGGGTTCACCCAATGGGGTATATGCTCTCTTAGTGCCTGGAGGTCCTTTGCATTGTTGGTTGTTTTGGACTGCATTTAATGTTTGATCTTGACCTCGTGTTTGGGTATTTGATATGTTTTATGTGTTTGATGTGGAAGGACCTTTGAGGTGAATGGTAGGAACTTTTTTTATCACTTTAGCATCAACAACTCCATCGTTAGTGACATTCTTGTTTTGGGACCAAAACTTGTTTTTTTCATTATTAGGCTTTGGGGTTTCTTTGTGTACTTTGACTAGTCCCTTTATCACAAGAGCCTTTTCAATAAAGACACATTTCTCAATAATTTCCTCAAAAGTTGTGCAACATTGGATATGAAGACCACTCATTAATTTTGCATTAAGGTTTTCTACAAACATGGGGACTAGTTGTTTCTCAGGGATGTGGCAAGGACACTTGCTAGCCATACTTCACCATCATTGGTAAAATGAGGTAAGTGAAAAGCTCCTTCTTCTTGTTTAATTTTGCATAGTTTTGCAAGGGTCACATCACTTTCAATGTTAAAGGCAATGTGATTAATGAATTTATCATCCAAATCACCCCATGCCCTAATCCCTGGAGGAAGGTGTGCAAACTAATCTAGGGCCAACCCTATGAGACTTCATGAGAATAATCTCATCATATAAGTAGGATCATATGCGATTTCCATACATTCTGTATTAAATTCTCATATATGTTCCATTGGAAATCCTTTCCCTTTATACTTGGGTAAACTTGGTGCCATGAAGCGAGGGGGAAAGGGTGGCATGTATAAATTTCTATCAAATGGATATGGGCACAATTCCTCCATGTGGAATAAGTTTTCTTGTTGGTCCCCGATTGCATGTTTGTCATCTATTGTTGTAAGGCTTGTATTTTTTGCATCAAGGTATCTACAAGAGATGGTGTTGTGTTGGTTTTATTTTGCATCATGGTGTCAGTGTTGAGGCCATATGTTGGGTTTGGATTGACATTTTTTGATGTGGGACCTTCATTACCTTGTTGATATTGATGTGTAAATGTTGCATTAGTGTTAGTTTGGTTTGGGATGAAATTGGTATTTAGATTGGTCCCAAAATTCATGTTTGTATTTGGTATGACATTTTGAAATTGTGATATGGTCCCTTGATTTGTACTTTGGATTTGAAATGTTGGACCTTGATTTGTTTTTTGGAGAGATGGTGTAGGTCCTTGATTGGTGTTTGAAAATGTAGGTCCTTGATTGGTATTTTGGTACGATGGGGTAGGTCCTTGAGTTGCATTTGAAAATGTAGGCCCTTGATTGGTGTTTTGGTTTGGAACTCTTTGTGGGACAATATGAATTCTCCTTGATTTCTATGATTGATATTGATTTGATGGGGGTGTGTTTTGAAATTGAAATGTAGGACCTTGATTTCGATTTTGACATATGGGTGTGGGACCTTGAGATGTAGGACCTTGGTTCATGTTTTAAAATATGGGTGTGGGACCTTGAGATGTAGGACCTTGGTTTATATTTTGAAATAGAGGATTTGTAAAAGTACTACCCATGGAAATTGATGAAGCCAATGAGCTACCAAATGTAAAAAAAATTCCTTGTGTTGTTGCATGAGTTCTCTTGTTTCCAAATTTGGAGATATTAAGAACGTGTGTGGTAGTTGTTGCCATGTGTGTGGTTGTCCCAAGTGGTAATATGGTAGAAATTTGTTGTGAAGAGGGAATCCCTAATGCTAATGGGTTTTGATTTAGTCCTTGGTTTAGTGCTTCAGTAGCTCCTTCCATAATTGTGGAGACATCAAAGCTCCTCAAGGAAGTTTAACACCTTTTTGGCTAGTGCATAAAAGTATCTATTAGGATTAGCACTAAAAAGCTCATCAAAAATTTGTAAAATCCTTGGATCTTGGTAAGCTCTTTCAACCTCTTCAGGAGTCAATTTCTTGTTGAATTCTTCTAAGCCTAGATTTTCAAATGTGTCGGTTGGGTCTCTTTGTGGTGTGGATTGATTTGAATTTGATCCAAGGTTGGTGTCATGATTTGGACTAGAAAAGGGATCACTTGAAGAATCCGTGTCCTTTCTTTTAGTTCATGATCTTGTTTCAACCATACATAAGACTTGCAAGTTGGAAGGTAATGCAACATTAAATGAAACTAAACTATGTTTTTGTGATTTTTTGGATATAGGGATGCAAGATGACCATGCAAGGGTAATGATGACCTTAGGACCAAAAGATGAGACTAGATGAAGCTAAATGAGACTAATGGATGTCAATTGATACCAAAAAGAGAGACTAATCAATGATCAAAGATAATGATATGTAGGCTAGGTAATGCTAAATCAATAACCAAAGGTAATGATGCAACTAAGTCTAAGATGAGGTTAAGCTATGTTTTTGTGATTTTTAGGATATATAAGGATGAAAAGTGATAATGTAATCTAAGTGCAAGACCAAGGAATGATAAATGATGTCATGATTAAAGGGTATGGTATGAAGCTAAATGATACTAGAAAAATGACACTAAGGGTATGTACCTTAAGATTTAAGAGAAAGGATGATAACCAAGCTATTGTAGATCCAAGGTAACAAACCCAATTATCATTGAACTTTGTAATGACCAAGATTGAGAAAGGTTGACAAGATGAGTCTAAACTAAGACATAAGTTTGGGACCCAAATTTTTGACCAAGCTATTGATGAAAATGATTGATAAATAAAAGATAAAGGTTGAAATGAAAAATTGAATAAGTAATCATGGACTATCCAAAGGCTTGATAAACTTCCTATGTCTAAAATCTAGAAGGTATATGCAACCTAAAACCTAAGATTAACTATGCAAGGAAAAGATGAACAATGCAACCTAAAATGTAATGCAACCCTAAATGAAAGTGATGGAATGGACTGGTAAAACTCTGCACTTGTCTAAGGCTCAGATGGTAAGATTAGTGTCAAGATGAATTAGATGAGGTTTGGAATAGTTTTTTTTTAATTTATGATAATTAGGCAATTATGGTTCACAAATTTATAATTGTGGGGTTTTAGTTAATAGATGCGGTGAATTACAATAGTTGTAGCTTTGTTTCTTTCAAATGTTGTGCAGGATGTCAATTGCCTATTTCTGGTGAACAATTGCAACTCAAAAAGCAGTTGTGAGCATGTTTTAATTAGTTGCGGTTAACAAATATTTTTTTTTGCAAATTGATGGTTTGAACTAGTTTTCTATTTGATTTTTTACTGATTTTGGTGTGATTTTGTGAAATTGATTTTGGCAAATACATCAAATTGTGCTGTAGAAAAATGGCCCTTTGTCATTTTCATGACCTTTTAGGTCTTGTTTCATGGTGTTGGAACTATGTTGCTTTGATTTTATGTTGTAACATGGCTTGAACATGCTTATTTAGGTACTAAACTCAAAGAACGATGTCTTGTGAAGGTGTTGTGAAGTGTTGTAAGACATTTCTACATTCTTCTAGACTTTATTTAATACAACTTACCTAAAAATCACCTTTTTTCTCATCAACAAGTCCTATATTGAAGTGTTCTAAAGTATTGTAACAAGCCTTCATGCTTTTCTAGGCACATATTCACTATTTACACCTTTCTCATGCTTTATTTTGTCTTTTTATGCCCTCATATAACCTAATTGAGTGTATTTTTGAATGTTATCCCGAAAAATAACATTAAATACAACATTATTCTCGACACTTGTTTTTAGGTCCTAGGTGGGACCCATTCGCCATGGATGGCGAATGAGTTCCCCTTGGCCTCAAATTCAAAATATTTCAAATTTCCTTTCGGGATTTTATTCAAAAACACTTGATGTCAGCCTGTGATGAGGTATGAATAGATAGTAAGGCACAAGAATTGTATAAATAAGTGATTTTCATCTCACTTCAAGAGCCCATTCATCAAATTCACTTATCCACCTATACATTCAAGCATTCAAGCATCTTACATCAATAATTAAATCACTTTTCAATCACTTTGAAGCTACCTTTAACATTACTTCAGAATTATAAGATCAAGAGTTAGGTGAGTTGATATCATTTGCATGTTATTACTTTATCTTTCTCTTGCATTTCATTATATTTTCAAGGGTTTAATTACCAAAAGTGGGGTTTGACCAAGGAAAACCCCTATTCACTAACCCTAATCATTTTCCCCTTTTGCTTGTGTATTTGTAGCCTTTTGTTTGCAGATTTGACATGTTATAAGGTGTTGAAGATTGATTTTGATGTCAACTAGGTACTTCAAGTCAACATAAGTCAAATTCAAGCTTGGACGAGACTTATTTGTCCATTTTCTACATATTTGACTTCGACAACTTGACAAGCAGACATTCCTAGATCTGGTGTTGCAAAGTTGTCTCCTAGTTTTTTAGAAATTTGGGAGAGGGATGATTCACCACCTATTGTGAATGAGTCCCACCTTAGGATTGGAAACTTGAACTTTGTTAGATTTCAGATCCTGACAGACAAAAATCAGCTCCCAATAGTTTTTTATCAGTAGGTGGATTGATTCGCCACCCTGGGTGAATGAGTCCCACTGTGAAAAATTAGTGAAATTCATCAGAATTCCAAACACTCCAGATAGCTCATATTTCATCCAAGTGCACTCATATTTACCCCTGTACCTTCTGTTCTGCATAATTTCTTCATTTTCATAATTGTTTGCATATCACACTATGTTTTCAAACATAACTTAAATTGCACTTTTGCATTCATTTTAGATAATCTTAATCAATCAATCACATTTATTCAAGTTCATTTACATCATATCACATTGCATACATCCTAATTTGAGTGTTACATAAGCATTTTGGACCTAAATCTCTCTCCTTTTAGGTGAAAAACACTAGAAGTGCAAGAGCAAGCATTTTAGGTTCCCAAAATCTATGTCACACAAACAATCTAAAAAACACTTGTTTGGTTTTATTTGAGTGTGAAAATGTGTTATTTCAATGTGTATAAAGCACTCGTAAATAATGCACAACCTAGGCTGGAAAGAGATACTACTTACTGAGTCCCTACTTGGATTGCTCCAAACACTTAGAAAAAATAGACAACTAGAGATATTGGTGACACTGGCTCCCCCTTACATGACACATGAACACCAAAATATCTTACTCTTGAAGATCCTAAGATCGTGTGGGCCAAGGGACTTCCTGTCTCTATAATGAATATTGGAATGTAGAGTGGTTTCAGAGGTTCAACCTCCTACACCAACAAGTAAAAGGGTTTTTGGCTTCTAATTTACAAGTGGTTCTTAATCTGTGTTTTAGGGCAATACTAGTGCCTATACATGCGACAAGATTAGCTAAGTTAAGAGGCCTCTCAGTCCCTTTGTTAGAAAGGATTTTGACGTATCTCATGAATACTAAGGGTGACACTCGTTGGTATAGGACATCCTCACCAGGTGATTGAAGACTTTCCCAACAATCACAACAATTTATATAGTGGACTAAAACAAAGTACCGCTTGGGTTGTTCCCTGTCACAATTTGGGAGAAAGACCCTCTAAAGGTAACAAAAGTGAGACAAGTATGTTGTTTTTGATCTCCAAGATCACACAAAGCGCAAGGAGAGACCAAACACTTTTCTCTCACACTCGCATGGGGCTCATTTTAAAAAGAAAAAGCCCAAAACCAAATGTGTGGGTGGTTATACAAATGCGAAAGGATGATTTTTATTCTTAAGATCACCAAATGGCATGAGAGAAGAGCATACACATCTAAAGGAAAAATGAAAACCACAAGATAACAAAAACATAAGTTAATTTTAATTCTGCTTATGGTGTCAAACAAGCACTTGAGTTATTTTTAGACCAATGACGTGTGATGCAAGTTAATTTTAAATCTCATGACTGAAAGTATGCATGTTGTTGTTCATTTTAGCCTTCATGAGTGTAATGCATGTTTATTTTAACATTTATGAGTGTAATGAAATTTGTTGTTGTAAGCAAACAAAGCAAAATATGATAACTTTAAGGAAAAATAAGCTAAGCTTGATTGTTTTCAAAGAAACAGTTTTAATATCCTCAAGACCAATGCCACATGCTAAAAAAAAAATATTAGCAAACCAAAAATCCTACTCTAAAGAAAACCCAAAAGGAAAAACTTAAACAAAACTCAAAACTAAAAAGATAAACCTTAACAGGCAATTATGTTGTTCGGGCTAACAGTTGTAGCTCTGTAATGCAACATAAGAAATGATAGTTGTGGTTCATTATACAACAAATGTGGCTCGCTCTATATTAGTTGTGTCATTTCAAATGTGGCTCAGGAGCTTGTGATTGCATCACTTTTTTCAAATTTGAAAGCCTTCCTTTAGTTGTGTTGGTGCCCGTCACAATTGTGTCATTTTTTGAATTTCAGCAACCCGCCTTTAGTTGCATTGTTATTTTTCACAGTTGCAGCTCACAAACCTATAACACAACAAAATAGAAACCAAACACAGGTTTTTTTGCAAATTTCGTACATTTCACGTCGAGCTCACCAGTGTAAGATAGGAAATCAGAAAAGTAAAGATAAAGTGACAAACCACTACACTAAATCTAAGCTAAAATCCAAATCTAAACAAGAAAGAACAATCAAACAAAAGGAATAAGATAAAAACAAAGAAACAACAAACTCCCCATGTTGAAGTTGAATAACCTTCCTTCTCTCTCCACAAAACAACCTTTGCAAGTTTCCCTCAGTTCGTTGTATGCAAGTACCTGCAAATGATAAGCATGAATATTGAGATATGTGGTTGTTAAATTGAAAATGGAGGAGAAAACCTTATTTTATAGAAAGTCATTTGAATGGATGAACAAGATTGAAGTTCTAGAAAGATTCTCAGATTGAGGGTTGAGGATTCATGCACCACAGAGTAGTGGGCTAGGGACGGCTATGAAATGGACGGTCAAGATTGAAAGGAGACTAGAGACAATCAATGGTTGAGATTCGAAAATGAGAGAGTGGAGGGAGATAATGGAGGAATAAAATTATTTAATTCATGAGAGGAGAATCTTTGACGAAGTGGGGGAATAAATAATTTATTTAAATTATTGATTTGTGGAAGAAGAAGAAAATGGGCATTTAATTAAAATGATTGTGCAACCAATTTAATTAAATAAGAGGAAATAGAAAAGGAGGATTAAATAATTAATTTAGATTAATTATTTAATAGTGGAGAAATGATAAAATATAATTAAATAGTTTCAATAATTATTTAACTATAGAAGAATGTGAAGATTAATGAATAGATAAATAATTAATAATTATTATTTAATTGTAGATGAATAATGAAAAGCCAACAATTAAATAAGTGATAATTTATTTAATCATTGAAGGAAAGAGTGCTAGTGATGCAATTAAGTTTATTTAATTGATCAAAGGAGAATGAAGATCAAGAGAATGAATTAATTAAATAATTAACACTATTTAATTAATAGAGGAATGTGATGAGAGAAAATAATTAAATAATTAAAATTATTTAATTATGCAAGGAAGACGGCCAAGACAATGGAAAAATGACGCTCACAGAACAAAACATTTTTTGAGTGTCTACACATACCAATATATTATTAAACAATTGAAAATGTTAAAGTTTAATCTCAAATAGAAAATAATATTTGCATTGTTACAAGCATGCATACAAAAATACATACAAAATAATTCCATTATGAAATAGGACAACAAATAAAATAAAAAGGTGATACAAGAACAAATAATTACGCCAAAGGCATTTCCTTATTTGAGCTTCACAAGCTCATTTTGCCTATGGATGGTTGAAAAGCAACAAGAGACCCTAGTTGACGTTGAAACGAATCTCAATCGTCCATCATTTTTCGCCATATTTTGACTTTTTTTTGTCATTTTTATGGCTGTTTTTCGTCATTTTTTCCAGCTTTCCTCACTGCTACCGTTCTTCCTGACTATTTTCTTTCCTCGTCGCTCATCATTTTCGCCAGTTCTTTATTTGTTGCTTCCCCGCCGCTATTGTTTTCAACTCCTCCAAACTCTTCCTCGCGGGTATTGCCTTTCACTTCTCCATTTTGGCGAGTTGCAGCCTGAAAATGCAAAATAAGGTTTTGATGAGGGTTTTAGAGTATGTTTATCGGTACCAGATTTATTTATCCATTAGGGTTATGCTAATGATTATTAATTATCTGTTAAGACTAGTTAGAGATAAATATCTGCATCGAACGAATTACACTACGGTGGCTGTCCATAGTATAATTATACGCGTCTATTTACAAAAAAAATTGCATTTCTTTTGTCATATTACAAAAGACTACAAAAACAAGATTGATGGAGAGATAAAACAAACATGGATCTGCTTTGTATTTAAGGAATTCATTATATGGGTAGAAGATACGTTTATTAGTTTTGTTGTTATATATTAAAGATTATAGCATATATATTATTAACTATAATTTTTAATAAAAATGAAAATTATGGCCAAGATCTTAATAATGAGCACATTTAGGTTTTAACATTACGACATCCTTTACCCTATGTAGTTAAGTATATTTTAACATAAGTAATAAATAATTTATATAAATTTTATATAATAAAAAATAATTATAATTATAAATATATAATATATTATATATTATTTATTATTATTATATATTATATTCTCTAACAAAACTATTAAATATATATAACATTTTTTTAAATATATATAACATTTTTATAATTACTAATTACTAATTATTATATTATTATTTAATATAAAATATAATTAATATATTATATCTTTCATATAATATAGATTAAATTATATATAATATAATTATATTTATAAATATATATAATAGTATATATAGGTAATATTATTATTATTATATATTATATTATAGAATACAAAATATTAAATATAAGTATGAAATTATTATAATTAATAATTTTCTATATAGATCAAATTAAATTAATATATAAAAAAATAATAGTTTAATTGATCTTTAGATAGGTTAGGAAAAAGAAAACTATATGTATGTTAATATAAAATAAAATTAATAATATAATAATAGTGGTAGTAATAGTAATAATAATAATCAGAAGACAAAGATAATGTCAAGGCTCTACAAACAAGTAATCTATAAATACTTATGGTGTAAGTAATAGTTTTCACCAATATTTTATATATCATATATCTACCTCTCTCCCTCCCTCCCCCCTCTCTCTCTCTCTCTCTCTCCCTATTTTTATCTCTCTACTTCTCTCTATTTATCTCCCTACCTCTTTCTATCCTTATCTACCCCTCTTTCTCTCTATCTCCCTATCACTCTCTCTTTCTATATATCCTTATCTCTACCTCTCTTTTATTCACTCCATCTCTCATGCTCTATATATCTTATCTCTTTATCTCTCTCTCCTCTCTCTATTTATTCCTATCCATATATCTCTACCTCTATCTCCCTATCTCTCTCTATCTCTCTCCCCATCCCTCTCTATCTCTCTCTATATATCCCTCTATCTATATCACTTCTCACCCCCTTTCTATCTATTGAGCAACATGAGCTTGTTGATAATGGAGCTTTGTTATCTTCCTTATTTAGAGGTTTTGTTTTAGTCATGTTTGGATCCAAGTGCATCTTAAAGCTATCACTTCTCCATTGAGACCTTTCTTGCACAAACAACATCATTTTTTAAATGGCCTACCATATATCTATCTATCCATATATCTTCATCTCTACATATTAAGTTATATATCCCTCTCTCACCTCTTTCATCTCTATCTCCCTCTCTACCTAAATCTCTCCATCTCTCCCCCTCTTCTCTCTCTCTCTCTCTCTCTTCATCCTCTACCTATTTATCTCTATCTCTTCTTCCTCTTCTCTCTCCCCCTTGTTGTGGCTTTTCACATGGCCCCATTGCAAATGGACCCCTAATTAGCTGCTTGGTTTGATGTTGGTTTATTTTTTTCTTTATTTGTCTCCTCTCTTATTACATCTATCTTTAGGGGCCGGGCCCGCCATTGAACCTTAACGTGAAATTTTGGCTAAGTCTGAAAATTAGGGTTTTGATTTTTCTAAGCAGTTTGAAATCAAATGAAGTAATCAAATTGAAATATGAGACTAATGTTGTTGTCAATATACTTCAAATGAGCTCTTAGCAAAATTTCATCAAATTCACGGAACTTACTATTTTTAGTAAGTGTGAAATTCAGGGCAATTCATCAGCATTTTTGAGATTCCGACAGTCACACGACATTCAGAGCACATCAAGCTACTCATGTGCAAAATTTGAGTGAAAACAGGCAACTTACTATTTTTAGCGGTCTATAGGGACCAATTCGGGACTTCAGATCTGATTTTTCTTTGCATGTCTAGATGAAATATTCCTTTTAGGTTTTGAGACCTTCGCAGCAATATGACATGCAAAATAGGACGACAACTTTCAGAGTTCAGCCTTCAGAGGCTATTTTTAAGGTTTGCATGTCGGGGTTTTCTTTGCATGTCTGCATATTCCTTATGGGTTTTTCGAGAGCTTCGCAGTGATGTGACATGCAAACAGAGATAGTCACTCGTTTGGGAACTTACTATTTTTAGCAAGTGCATCCCGGTAGCCGCCTCCCAGCACTTCAGAATTACGAGCTGATCGCAATGCAACAGAAACGAGAACAAACGGAGATCATTTGATATGCATGCAGAACAAATTAGGGTTTCCAGCTTCAGGACCTGAAAAGAAGGGTAAAAAGTCAGAATTTTTGAAAACCGATGTAAGCCACCAGTCAGCGTCCTTGGGCTTCTCTGGCACAGTAAAATTTGAGATCCAAGCAGGCACTTACGTATAGTAAGTCAATTTGGAAATAGGCTAAAAATAGTAAATCGAGTGCATGCGTTGATGTCAGCAGGCAGGTCACGTGGTGAGGAGCACCTCATTCAAATTTCAAGTCAATCGGAGTTGTGGAGCTATCAAAAACGAGCAGTTGCTATTTATAGTAAATCGTCCTCAGAAATGGGCTAAAAATAGCAGGTCAGCTAAAAATGGCAGTGTCGACAGGGCAGCAAGGTCATGAGGATGCAGCGTTCAAAATTTCAAATCATTCCGAGCTTCAGAGATGCAGGAATTGAAGGACTTACTATAAATAGTAAGGCATGGAGAAGCTGGCAGGGACGAGGAAAATGGCTAAGTATTGATGTTCATCCTCCTCACATAGCAAATTGCGCCCTCAAGCACAAATGGCTGAGAAAATTTCTAAGTCAAGAACTTCATCCACCTCCCCAGGCAAAATGCGCCCTCATCAAGCTGGAAGTCAAGAAAATGTATAAGTGTCAATTTTCATCCTCTATCACATGGAAAATGCGCCCACATGCAAGCTAGCAGCATTCAAAAAAATTCTAAGTATAAAAATCCACCTCCCTATGCTAAATGCGCCCAACAAGCAAAAGGATCAAAGCAGTCAACAAGTTTTATCCTGCTCCCTAGCCTAAATGCGCCCAGCTCAAGGTAGTGGCATAAAAATTGCTAAGTATGAAATTCTTATCCTCCTCCACTGGCAAAATGCGCCCAAGGAGAGAAAGGTCAAAGAAGTCAAACGTTTTTCATCCTCCTCCTAGGTGGAAATGCGCCCAAAACATGCCATGTCAAGACAAAAATGAAGAAGTTGAAAGGTCACTAAGGCGTTGTAAATGCTTCATCCTCCACCATGTCCAAAATGCGCCCAAGAGGAGTTAACAAGAAGGAAGTCAAAAGGGTCAAAGATTCTCATCCTTCACACATAGTAAAATGCGCCCAAATGGGGCCATATGGAGACAAAAATGGAGAAGTTGAAAGGTCACTAAGGCGTTGTAAATGCTTCAGCCCTCACACATGTGATATGCGCCCAAGCTGAAAGGTGAATGAAGAGTGTGAAAGTAAAGCGAAAGGATAAAACTTGCTATGTGATATACGCCTAAGGTAAAGTGTAAGGTGGTGAGATAAGTGCCAAGTGATGAAATTACTAAGGCGTAGACTTAAAGCATATCCCCCTTGACATGCAATATGCGCCATGTTAAAATGAACATGAGGTGAGGCGTGGTAAATGAGATAAAGTTGTTAGGGTGATGAATAAAACATGCTAGGCGTTGAAAGTTAAAATGTCCTCCTCAAACATAAAATGCGCCCAGAGGGAGATTAAAGAGTAAGCTAGGCGTTGGATTTTTTTTAACAAGGTGTCCTTCATGAAGTCTAATATGCGCCCAAGTTGATGAATAAAATAAAATATGTTAAGTGTGATGTGCTTTCGAGAAATATTTTCTAAGAGAAGTTGATAAAATTTTCTCACCACTGGCAAGATGGATTGAAGAATGAATAAAATTTTCTAAGGAAAAAATTTTCAAAAGTGCTAAGTGATTCAAAAATTTTCTAAGGCATGAAGTATTTTCTCCCTTAAGGAAAACGCCTAAGTCTGGTGAAGTGATGAATTTTCCTGAAGCCCGAGTGAATTGCCTGAGGTGAAGTCGATTGATTACCCGACTTCCGCAGAGTTTGATAAAATTTTTCCAAATTCGGAGGCAGAGAGAAATACTTCAGAATCAAAGCGAGAATAAATTTAATGAAGGAATATTTTCTAGGGTTAGAAATTCAAGAAAATTAAATGAACTTCGTTAGATTTGGGTACCCATGGATTGAAGCGTTAAGGAGAAAATTTTTCTTACGGGTATCGAAGATTATTGATGAGAGTTGATTTTTAAAGTCTTCCATGCTTCGTTGTGGCCTTCAGGATGAGGATTTTTGATGGGCACCAGGTTGATGAATTTCCTAAGGGAAATTTGAAAATTTTTCTAAGGCAAGGAATAAATGATGAAGATAAAAAATTCGCCTTGGCAGATGAACCTGAAAAATGATCGTCTAGATGATTTTTGATCGAATTCCTGATGAGGGGATTTTCCTCGAGCCTGAGTTGGATGAAATATCAGAATGAAGTGCGCCGAGCAGAGTGCAAGATGGGTTGAAAATTTGGCCAAGGCATGAAGAATCATGAAGAAGGCAGAAGTTGGCTAGTAGAGGCGATGAACGCTTGGAAGTTAGAACGTGAAAATTAGGTAAGTTAAGATTATATTATGAAGTGTTCTAATACTCTTCTCCTTGCTTGTTTTGCGGGGAGGAGCGTCAAGATCAAAGCGATGATGACTTAAGGTGATGAAGAAAGTAATCCAAGATGATGCTTCACCCTCGAAGGAAGAAGAGAAAAGTTGCAAGAAAATATAAGCTAGAAGTGTTAGCTCAAGTGACAAAGAAGTTGAAGAACAATGTCAAGAAGAAGATCAAAAACAGTGTGAACGCGTTTCAAAGATGGAATCTTCTAGAAGGATGATGGACATTAATGGCTCATTTATTACCCCACTCCTCTTGGTGGCGGTTTTTAGGGTGAATCTTGTTTAGGGCTGAGGTGGCACAATCTAGGCCATCCAGTCGATTGTAATCTGAGCCATCCGTTGGACTAGGCCATCTATAAAAGGGGGAGTCCCCTCATTTGCTGCGTAGTAGATGGTAGAATTAGAGTAGAAGTCAAAATAGAGACAACTAGGTGATAGCTTAGAGTAACTTAGTATAGATTGATAGTGTAGTTTGAAGAAGAGGGAAAGTTTTCCCTTTGAAAACTTTGTAAGAAATTGTTGTGAACACTCTCTCAAGAAAAGAGTTTTTCATTGATGGTGAATTTCATCTTTATTGTGAGTAGCTAGCAAGGTTTCTTCGTCCTTCCGATTCAAATGGTAGCGTAAAATAGTTCTAAGTAGTATAATTTTCATTCCATGCAAGTAGATGTTAGCTGTGGAATGTGGTGTTTGATCTAGGCAACTTCGTCTATCCATACCACTAGTGTATTTGCTGATGGTGAATGCGCCTTGTGTGGTCAACTGGAAACGTTTGGGCCTAACTTCAATCACAGTTTGAATGGTGGTATGCGTCGTTGTGATGGTATCTTCATGTCAAATGGTGGTTTGAACATCTTTAATCATCTCCCTTGAAAGATTGCACGACTCCATAGGCTGTCCAGATCGCGAGGTAAGCGAGAGCTTAGTTGAAGCTTGTGAAGATTGTCATACATGTCCCGCGCCTAGAATGAATTTAGACTCTCTAAGCCCTACCCATTTCAATTGATGCTACAGTTAGAATAGAAACCCAGCTTCATAGACAAATCTTCGGTATTTGAATTCCTTTCTCCAGCGCCGAACAATTCTGTAAGTCCCCTTGAAATACCAGCAAATCACATTGAGCCAATTGAGCCTATTCGCACTGAAAGAACTTTGGAGTTGAACACATGAGCTTTCTTGCAATCTTAGCATGCAAAATACTTTGATCAAGAGAGAATAGGGTAGCCGTTGGCGACTTTATTCTGCGTTGGTGCGGTCACGAAAAACACATCAACAGAATTGGCGCTAGAAGGAGGGCTTGCTTCGAATTTGTTCCAGAGGCTGGAAGGAACCAGTATGAGCTTTGAAGTTCCAGATCGGAGATATGTTAGATCTCTCTTATGTCAAAAAATCCAAAAAAGTGAAAAGTTGAAAAATTCAAAAAAATCAAAAAATGGAAAATCAAAAAAGAGATTTCTCAATGGATGGGCATATTTCTTGCTCTCAAGACAGTCTTGTGGATATTGCTTAGATTCAAGAAAGATTGAATGCACAGTTGCACCCCGGGAATTTTTCTATGTTTGCTTTGCCAGGAAGATGTCGAATTCATGAGACCTCCCAGCAGGAAGAAATTAGTTGCTTAACATTCCTCTCAAGGATAGAGCTTGTTCTCCAAGGGAAAATTTTCTTTTGGGATGTCCCCAAGCCAGGAATATTGGATGTAGAACCTGATGATTATAGCCTTCCAGGAGTTGTGGATGAAGCCTTCGCAAGATTCATACTTGTGATCCAAAATCAGTTGGGACTTGGCAATGATCCCTTGAAAGGTGTTTTGCTCCCTCGTTGGTGTCGGATTCACAACGCACCTCATCCAGAGTTCACTTGCACAACATGTGAACTAGCCATCAACTTTGCCAGAAGTCGCCTCGGATTACCAGTGCTACCATATGGATTATTCAAAGACAAAAGATGGATTGAATATGCCACACAAACATTTTTAGCACCAAATGAAGAATGTACTTCGACATCACCCAACAACAAGGAGAATGAGTCACAACAGGATGATGTGATCGAGCTTAGGGAGCAAGCAGATGAAGATTGTTCCTACATCCCGCTAGAACAAGAAGCAATTGGAGCAAAGATCAAAGAAGCCGTGAGATATATCCAAGCAAGAGGAATCACCCAAGGCAACTGTCAGCACATGGAAGAGAGTGAATGTACAAGATTGCAAGCTATTGAAGACCATCAAGTGCCAGGAGTGGGCTCAGCTCAAAGTATAGATGGTGTGAGAAATTTTCAATGTCCATTCTCTCGAGGAGGAGAACGTGAAGAGGGAAGTGATTCTAATACACTTCAAGAAGGGATGCTCCTTGATGAAAAGGTTCAATCATGCATGGACAAGATGGAAGAAATGACAAGCAGCTTAAGGCAAGATGATGTGTTTGACGATCAATGGGCTACCAAGATGGAGGCAGAATATGAGATGCATTTTGCATCAGCACTTGATCCATTATTCACAGTCATGGAAGAGTTGCTTGATGAAATTGAAACAAATGAAATACTGCTTGATAAAGAGATGGAAAGTGAAAAGCAATTCGGGTTGGGGCTTGATCCATTGCTAGAGATTCAAAAGGAGCCAGCGCATAAAGTAATCCAAGTTTCCAAGTGCTCTTTCGAATTGATTTCCCGCCCCACTCCTCCCAGTTTAGATCATCTCCACGTTTTAGATGCAAGTGGTATGGTTCACCATCAACTTCGACCTCCGGATGAAGCAATGGACGACAGGCAAGCATGCAATGAAGACCACCAGGTTGTATCTTTCTCTACTGTTGGCTACAAAGAATATCATTTTGATTATGGAGACTTAGGAAAGACGACTTGTTTATGGATTAATCATGGTCCAGATGAGTTGCCTCAATTGCTAATCTTTCCTGAAGTTTTGCCTGAATTTCAGATTTGTCCTTTGAAAGAATATTTTTCTGAGTTTAAAGATAAGTTTGCAAAGCTTCGCACTATTACTACTACTTTGCTATTACTGCACATCCTAAGAAATCATGCTAGGAGTTGTATGTACTTAGGTCTTTTGATTGTTGTTCACTTAAAGTTTTTGTTTTTGTTTAGATTAGTTGTCTTGCTTTCGTAGTTTAGTTTGCTTTCAATAAAGGGGATCCCATTTGTAAGGGGGGTGTTGTGTTGTTTCCGCCACACTCCAGTACAATGTTGATATAATGTTAGTCCATTTCTTAGATAATTACTCAGGAAGTGCTCTAGGATCCGAGGTTTTTTCTTTCAAGTCTTATCATTTGGTTGGGATTTGTACTTGACTCGGAAGGGAATCATCTATTGTGTCTTGACACCAAGTCTCACGATTACTATATTTTACTCACACAATTAATTGCTCTAAGTCATTGAGGCTTCTTGGGAAAAGTCTTGGCAGGTGAAAATCTTACATCTTGCTTCAGCGCCACTACAATTCTCAAACCCATTGGAGGCTTCATTGCCTGCCAGCCAATCGAGGAATTGACGGAGAAATGAAACGAAGAAAGGAAATGTGCTCAAAAGAAATATCAAAAAGAAAATAGAAAATGAAAAGTGAGAAAAATATCATGAAATATTGGTTTTGGGAACATACGAGTAACTCCACCGGGGCTATGGACGCCCGGCCGGCAGTGGAGCAATATTCGTGAGAATTGTATCGATAACCTCGTCGGGGCTATGGACACCTGACTGGCAGCGAGGCAATGTCCAGGATGCTTTTGAAGTTAAGATATTTGTTTAACTTGCTGGGACGGATTCTGGGAACTTCAGTGGTCTTTTGAGCTGGAACAAATGCATATGCACACACTTGTAATCAAAAGATGAAGTGCCTTGATCCAATTTAGGATTCTTCTTCCCTTTTAAGTATGTCCCCCAGTCAATTGATGGCTTGGAAGGCATTATCCAAAGGTTCTGAGTATGGAATGGGTTTTGTCTTTGAAATGTTCAGGAACATTTATTCGGGTTGGGGCTAATGTTGTGACGTTTTTCACACATCGCCCCATTGCAAATGGGGACCCCCTAATTTTGGCTTTGCTTTTGGTTTGATGTTGGTTTGTTTTTGCTGTTGTCTCTCTCTCGTTCTGTCTATCTTTCTGGGATGGGCCCGCCGTTGAACCATAACGTGAAATTTTGGCTAAGTCTGGAAATTAGGGTTTTGAGCTTCCTTGCCAATTTGAGGTCAAATGAAGTGAGTATATTGAAA
>VDFB02140442.1:0-24824 GCA_007258455.2 Sequoia sempervirens
TCTCCAAAATCGATTTGAAATCCGGTTATCATCAATTGCGTATAGCTGAAGCAGACATTCGTAAAACTGCTTTTCGAACTCGTTATGGGCACTACGAATTCACAGTGGTACCATTTGGGTTAACGAACGCACCATCTGTATTCATGAGTTTGATGAATGGTGTATTTCGTACATACCTTGATTGCTTTGTCCTGCTATTTCTTGATGACATTTTAGTCTATTCGAGGAACATGAAGGAACATGAAGAACACTTGAGACAGGTATTGCAATGTTTAAGAGAAAATCAATTGTATGCAAACCTAAAGAAGTGTGGCTTCTTTCAATCTGAAATAAAATACCTTGGACATGTGATATCTGGAAAAGGTATTGCTGTGGATCCTTCAAAGATCCAAGCAATTGTAGATTGGCCCGCACCTACTAATGTAGGTGAAGTTCATAGTTTTATGGGTCTAGATGGCTATTATAGGAATTTTGTAGAGGGATTTTCTAGAATAGGTCATCCTATTACTTCTCTTCAAAGGAAAGGGAAGAAGTTTGTTTGGACAGACTAGTGTCAGTTAGCTTTTCAAACTCTTAAAGAAAAGTTAACTAATGCACCTATACTTATTGTTCCTAATCCTACTATGGATTTCATAGTTTGTGCGGATTTCATAGTTTGTGCGGATGCATCCTTAGAGGGTTTGGGAGCAGTATTGATGCAAGATGGGCGTGTGGTTGCCTATGAGTCTCGCAAACTCAAGGACCACGAATTAAACTATCCTACTCATGACCTAGAACTAGCTGCGGTAGTGCATGATTTAGTTCGTTGGAGGCATTTCCTATTAAGTCATCACTTTGAACTTCATACTGATCATCGTAGTTTGCAATACATTTTTATGCAACCTAACTTGAATGCTAGGCAAAGACGGTGGATGGAGTTCTTGTGTGAGTACGATTTTGAAGTAAAATATGTTCAAGGTAAAGAGAACATAGTGGTTGACGCTCTTAGCCGATGTCGACATGAGATCTCTACTACTACTCTTGAAGTAGATTTGAGAGGTCAAATAGTAGCTGCACTTCCTACTGATAGATTATATCAGGAAGTGAAGTCGTAGATTGAATCGGGTAGACCTTTAGAAGGTCGATTGTAGGGTATGTCCTAGAATTGGATGGTATATTATGACATTTAGGTCGCATCTATGTACCTCATGTAGAGAGTCTTCGTACATTAATAATGACTGAAGCTCATCGAGCTCCGTATTCAACTCATCCAGGTGTCAAGAAAATGCATGCCGATCTTCGGCAATTGTATTTCTGGCTTGGTATGAAACGTGATATTGCTGATTATGTATCGAGATGTCTTGAATGCCAGTGAGTCAAAGCTGAGAATCATCATCCTACTGGATTATTGCAGCCCCATATCATTCCCGAATGGAAATGGGATATTATATCCATTGATTTTATTGTAGGGTTACCTACGTCATCACGTCAACTTGATGCCATTATGGTAATTGTTGACCAATTGACTAAAGTAGCTCACTTTTCACCCATACATTCATCATACAATGCTTCATCTGTAGCTAGAATATTTATGGAGGACATCGTTAGATTACATGGGATTCCTCATAGGATTATATCGGATAGAGATCCTGTATTTACTTCAGCCTTATGGACTTCATTGCAACGTGCATTAGGTACACAGTTGAACTTTAGTTCAGCCTATCATCCTCAAACTGATGGTCAAACTAAAAGAGTTACCAAATATTAGAGGATATGCTTAGGATGTACGTAATGGACCAACAATCATGTTGGGAGGATTACTTGTACTTAGTAGAATTTGCTTACAACAACGGATATCAGATTTCCATAGGTATGCCACCATATCAGGCATTATACGGTCGTCCTTGTTGAACTCCACTTAGTTGGGATCGACTTGAGGATAGAGTGTTACTTGGACCTGAGATGCTTCATGACATGGAGCAACAGGTTGATTGTATTAGAGAGCATTTGATAGCAGCTCAGGATAGGCAAAAGAAATATGCTGATGCGCATAGGATTGATCGACAGTTCGCTGTTGGTGATAAAGTGTTTCATCGAGTGCGACCGCAAAAGAGTCCAATCTGTTATGGAAAAGGCTCTAAGCTTGCACCTCATTTCGTAAGACAATTCGAGATCTTAGAGAGAATTGGTCCGGTGGCATATTGACTCGCCTTACCACCCAGTTTGTCTTGTATTCATGATGTTTTTCATGTATCAGTTCTTAGACCATATCATCCCAACATATCTCATGTACTTGATTGGAATGCGTTACAGGTAGAGGACGGGCAGCTAGCTTTGGAGCCCATGGCCATTCTTCAGCACCGGATGCTCAGTCTCAGGGGTCGAGACGTTGATCAAGTGAGGGTCCAATGGGATCCTAGCTATAAGGCTTTAGCTACCTGGGAGGATGCAACACAAATGAGGGAACTTTATCTCTATCTATTCGCAGGCTTTCAGGAGAAAGCCTGATCCTAGGGGGGAGGATGTAGTACCCCTTCGTCTATGCTTATCTTTTCTACTACTATGCTTTCATACTGTTAGACCTATGATGTTTTGTTTAGATATTGTGATCACTGGTTTTGAGCGATAGAGGATTATTCTATGACATGATGATACCTTGTTTGATGATTATTGTTTTCAGACATGAAATGAGTTAGTGTAGATGTTTGTTTTCAGTTCTTATTGCTATGTGCATGCTTATGATGGACTAACAACATTTATTTCATCATTTTTCTGTGAGTGTATTGGTGTGGAGAACAAAATCGTATCACTCGCTTGCGAGTGCCCTGCGATATTTGTGATTTTCTCTGCACGGTGTGTCTGCTTAATGCTTTATATATTTATACATGTATGCACGTTATTTGTTTGGTTGCAGGATTTGTAGGTACATGACACTGACTTCACCTGTGTAATCAGGTCTAAGTGTGTCAAGACTCAACGGAAATGTTGAACGGGAGATAGTAGTTATTTTTATCCTAGTCTAGTCTTTAACCTTGATCTTAGTACATTGTCAGTTTTCAGTTTTGAGTCATAGGTTGTATTGAGTTTGATGTTGGTTAAATCATTTTGAAAAGATAAATATTGGTTTATTTTAATGTTAGTTATTGTGCTTTAATTATTGTTATTTAATTAATATTTAAATATGATTGAAATTTATTTACTTGATAATTTAATACATTAGTTAGCTTATTTGGTTAAATAGTTGGTCTTAAAAAGATTAAACTATTTTAATTAAATAAATTAATTAATTAAGTTAAATTATTAGGTGTGTAAATTATATTGTATTTAAACGAATTAAAAAAAAAAAATTACAAATAGAATAAAATAGAATATGCATGTGAGTTGAAAATTGATTTTCAAAATTTAAATTTTAAAATTAAATAAATTGAAAATTGCATGAAAATTTTGAAATGGCAAAATTGCCGAGAAGTGGAGAAGATATTTTCTCAACTACTTCTCGACAAGTGTGTGAGTGCCATAATTTCATATGGTTGTTGAAATTTTCTCACGAAGGTTATTGTGGATCTGGGATTTTGCACGGGGATATTCAATTTCCTCACGGGGAAATTTTCTGAGCACTGGTAAAATTTCTTTTACTGTGCAAAATCTTTATTCTTAGAAGTTGTTATCTCTCTGTTGGGGTTGTTATTTCTTTGTGGAAGATCTTTCAAAGGATCTTGGTGGTTGGTTATGCTATTTGGGCTTTGAATATTTTCATCCGAGCAAGATTTTGGGAATTGTTGTACGGGAAGAAAACTGGAAGCTTCAGGCAACAAGAATTTCTTCAACAGTTAGCAAAGGAATTCAGGTATTGTTCTGTACTTTTTAATTTGTGAATTTTGGAAAGAAAAGTATCTGGAAAGGAAATTAAATTTTGCTGTGTGAATTCTTTATGGCTATAGGAAAGCTTCTATAAAAAAAATTTTATGAAGAAGATCAAATTTATGTTCTGTGAATATTTTAAAATTTGGGAAAATGGTTTTGGAAAAATGTTTAGTATTTTAAAAATGAAACCCTATTGAAATTAAACTGAAATTTTGAGAAAAAAAAAAAACCCTGTCTATATTAGTTTTCTCAGTTTTCTGTAGGAAATTTTTACCAGGAAATAATCTTTGAGTTTTAGAAATTTTATGGTGTTTATTTTTAAATATAAATGTACATGTTTATATATATATGTTAAAAAATAAATAAATGAAATCGTCGTATGGAAATAAATATTTCCAGGCGAAATATGTTATGAAATTTATTTTAAATTTTTTGAAAGAATCGTTCTTTTTGTTCGTCGTATGGGTGAATTCCGGAAATGAATTAAAAAAAAAATGAAAATCACAAAACGTGTTTTCTGTAGGGAAATTTATAAAAAAAAAATTTAAATAGATATGTTAGGGTTTTGGGGAGGGGTGGAACCCTCCCTTACCGCGTGGGTAAGCACTGACGAGCTGCAGCAGCCACCATGGCTGCTTTGAGCGACCCTGCTCGCCCTTCTCTTGGAGGCAGCCCGAGGTTTGAAGCCCGCGTGGTTAGTGTTTGATTCTTTATAATTTTTAAATAAAAAAACTTGAATGTGAATTTTAATGCATTCTTTATTAAAGTTCAATTCTTATTAATACTATGCGAATTTCTTTATATACATAATTTATTAAATTAGACTTATTTGACTTAATTATAACATGTAATTTAAATTTGTAAATATTTAATAATATATATATATATATAATTTTTGTTAAATGGGACTATTTACATTAATTAATTTATTAATTATCTAGATTTATATGTTATGATAATTAGTTATCATGATCGAGATACTATTTTTTTTTCTTATTGCTTGGTAAGTGAATTAAAATCTTAGACAAATAATTCTGGTATTTTAAGTTATTGTTTGAGAGGATTTAGTATATCCAAATTATAGGTATTTATTTTTCATGATTTTTTTTATTGTTAATTTCTTTTGGGCAAAATGGGAAAGCTATAATTGTTCAAGTCTTCCAAGATAAACTATGTAAAAGGGTGTACTGTTGTTTCAAAAGTATTTTCTTTTAAGTTGACTTGGGTGGTGCAAGAGATAAACATGGTGTTTGATACTGTTATGGTTTTTTTTTTTTTGAGAGTTATAATTTGTGCACTTGGTAAACCCTAGTTATGAAAACCTAGAAACCTTGTTATGTTTAGGGGAGTGGCTGTTTGTAAGGGCCGACACACAAAGTGGTGTCAGGGTAACTTACAAAGAGGTAATTAAGTTAGTGATAATTAAATGACACATTAGTTAGAGTTAAAACATTTAACAAGATATTTTGCCTCACTTATGACTCTTGAGCTACTATAGTCATGAGTATAAGATGAGAAGGCCTGGAATGGTAAATCAATGTCTTATTTTCTTAAAAGACATTTGATTCCGCAACAGTATGCAATAGGGGCTGGGTTTTGTAAGAGGTTGCCAGGGTAACCCAAGGATTGGGGGCCGGGACCTAGGAAGAAACACCAGGGTAACCTCTGCATCGTTGTGATGACACTCCACCTAAAATAACCGTCGATCTTGAGTTTGTGTTTCAATCAATTGTCAAAATCTAGAAGCAATGTAATCAATAGTTTGTTTGTACTAGTGTCTAGGGTTAGTATATTAGGTCTAGGTAACCTTATTACTATCTCCTAGCATGGGTGGTGGACCTACGGGTACCACATGGTTGGGTGGAACGTGCACCTTACTCCATTGGGTCCCCAGTTTGATCGTAGCATTGAGAGCTTCATGGATGGAGAGCTCGCACATGGATTTCTTTTGTACTTTCATCATTGTATAATGTAAACTTGTATTTGAAAACATCCCTCAAATGTATAAGAGGTGAACAATGTAATTGTATTTTTAACTATTATTTGAACTACCTCATCAAATGGATGAGTATTGTAATATCATATCAATGCAATGTATGGAAACATGTTTGTACTTTATTATATCTTGAATAGAAATTTATTATTATGCAATGTTTATTTTATGTTATGTTTTAATATGTGCAATGCGAAATAATTTAGTCACCTATGGAAAACTTAAGTAGTGTAACGTCGCTTAACCTAAGAATGTATGCAATTAATTAACTTAATATTAATACTTTAAAAAAAAATTTATTTCACCTTTATAACACAATTGCAATGTTCTTAGGTTATTAAGATGGGGCATTACATCATCCTCCATGCCAATTGGAAGAATACAGGAGTCTTCACAAATGCATTGTCATCTAAGAACTCCTTGCAAGCCTCCATTCTTGCATCCTGCACACTCTTACCCTTCATATCCAAATCAGATAGAACCAATTTAGTTGACCTAGGAGGGGATAACATACCAACCTATATGTCTTGATCAGTAACAATAATTTTATCTGTGAGATCCTTAGGTAGGTGATCAATTCTTTGCCTCTTAGGGCTTGGCTCAGGTGGTGGTGATGGGGGACTGTGCTCCGATGAAGATTTTAATTCAATGATTTTAATAGCCCTAGGTACTTTGAATTATGGGCCTAGTTGTGAAGGTGCCTTCATTATTTTCTTCCCTTTTCTATCTACTTCTTCCTCATCACTGCTAGTATCCCTTTTCCTCCTATAGATGGGTCACCTTTCTGTAGGCTGACATACTTGCCTTGTTTCAATTGGCATATCACTTTATCCTTGCATGTCCAGACTTAGCCATAAATTTATCTTTTTGGTTTTCAAGGTGTCCATTATCTCTTTAAAATTCTTCATTAAAAAATCAATTCTCTTGTGGTATGGAGTGAATTCCATCAATGGATCATACGTCGGATCTGTTTCATGCACAATATCCAGTAGCTTACTATAAGCTATCCACTTTTCCTTGTTCAATTTCTGTCTATTTAAATCAAATTCATTCCTAATCAGGTCCTCAGGGAAATTGAACTCATGTGCAAATTTTCCACCTTTTATTCTTTGTTTGAAAAGAGTAAAGAAACCTTCAGGATCATGTTGTTGCCTTGGACCAAATCTTGAATGGTAATCAACAAAAAATTTGTCAAAATGTATCCAGCCTCCCTTTGAAAATATAAAATTAGACACTACTATATAATCAAGGAATAATGTTCCCTTCCCCTTTCTAGTTAGGTTATCTTCATGAATACACCCTATCCGCCACATAACTTCTACAAACCCTAGTATTGGTGGCACATTGTATGGCAGTATGTGAGGGGTTCCTTGAAATCCATATATTCTCAGGATAGTGCTAACTGGATATGGGATAATGTCACCCCAATTATCTAAAACCCTCAATTCTAGTTTCCTCTCCTTTGGCCTAAGGAAATCATGCACTTCTTAAGGGATCCTAGGTACATTTACCATCAATCTAGCCATCAATCTTGGAGCAAAACAATTATCAAATTGCACATAACTAGTGCTTTCCTTATTACCGGACAAATCTGTAGCCCATATCTGTACTAGCACTCTTTCTCCATTAACTGATTGTCTTAAGTTCATCTTCTCAGCAAATAAATCAACATTCTTAAAAAAGAACATATGCATCAACATGGAATACCAAAAGAATTGAGTACTAGTATCACCATTTTGTAGCTTCGACAGTCCTTTATCTATCATCTACACTAAAAAAGAAGCAAAGTCATATGTTATAGAGAAGTTAGCGTGTTGTATTTTTCACCCCATGAACATGTATGCAATTGACATTATTGCATTAGGGATTAAACCCAAAATCTGACATAGTGAATAGAAAGTAGCCAAGAAAGGATTTCCAAAAAAATTCAATTTGAAGGGTTCCTCGTCACTAAGGTTGATGTGAAATTGTGAACCCCCTGCCTTAACCAAATGAGGTGGAAGTAGATTAACCCTAAAAAGAGATTTCAATTTTGTATACTCCTTCATTTCTTCAAGATTAATAGGAGCCAAGTCATCACTTGGCTCACTAAAATCAAAAGTCTATTGGATAACATCTCTGTTAATTTCTAATAGAACCCCTCCATCATTATCTCTAATTACCCATGTGATAGGGTCATATCTTTTGGCCACTGGTCTAAGTAAGTCCACATCAGGGAACACATTTCAAACAAACTAGCTTTCCCATGTCGTATCTCCATCCATTTGAAAAAGGATGAAGCAAATTCCTTTGTCCATACCATAATCTAAACATTTTAAAGCCTGTGAGTGGAACCCTAGCATCAACAATGTTGGAATTATTACACACCAACCCCTCCCCTAGGATTTTCCCTTACATCAACACCAAACCTTTCCTTCTCTCATTTGTTAATAATGGAAATTGATCTAGGAAATCATCATACAAGTTTCTTTTCAAATACTCAATGTGGCCAAAGTGCTACTTGGTTGGTGCCATTTTAGACAAACTAGGGCCTCACTAAAATGTTACACTTCAAGTGGCTATGACTAAGCAAAGATAGGAAATTGCAGAGTAAAAATAATGCAATTCCTCAAAATTTATGATTAAACAATAGCCCTAACAAAAGATTTTAATGAACTCAGTGACAAGCATAGCAAACCCCCCTTCCCCAAATTTAGGTGCAAAATGACTAGGAAATAGAGAAAATTAACTCAGCTTCTTTCTCACAAACTCCAATTTCTGGCAGTAGCTGCTCGTAATTTCACCTTTTGGCTCTAAAACTATTTTCATGAAATAGTTGGATGCTTTGTGATATAAATGAGATGAGTAAATTGATTTTATGTCGATCAAATTTTGCCAGTGGATGTCTCATCTAGCATTAAAGCTCACTCACGGGCCACACGAATGACTCCAACCATAATTTTATACATATTTAAATTTGAGCCATTGATCCTTCAGTTTGATCAAATCATCAATGACCATCTTCAAAATAGGTTGACATAATCACCAACACAGCAATAAAGGGGCCCACTATGTCATATGTCGCGAAGGAATCTCGCATGATGGTTGCCTGTGATATCACAATGCTTTGATTTATCATTATGGGATGGTGGGCACTGTCGATCTTTTTACCATAAATCTTGCTCCTTAAAAAATGGTCGTCGTCCTTTCCTTTAACTGTCAAGCAACTTTTCCCTTAGAATCATAACATCTACATTGAAATAAAACACGTGCATCTTACAAGTGCATTAATCATCTGCCCTGTAATACATTTAAAACTAGAAAATGCTTTCTTCACTCCTTAGGCTTCATTGGACGAGACACGTGGAAGGCACCCACGACATCGTGATCCCAAAATTTATAATTGTAGGATGATGGGCACCATCAATCTTGAAGAGACAGCTCATCAATGGTCATGCTTATTTCATCCTTTAGGAAGGGCATGTGGCACCCACCCGTGATATCGTGATCTATGTAATCCCTGATCATGGGATAGCGGGCACCATTGATCTCCTTCCTTTAACACAGTTGCTAGCCATGTCGTTAACCTTCAAGCAGCTTTTCCAATGAGATTATAACATATCTGTTGATTTAGAACATGTGCGTCTTGAGAACACTTTAGCAATCTGCCCCTTAATAGATTTAAAGTCAACTAGTGTTTCCTTTACTCTTTAGGCTTCATCGAATGAGACACGTCGCGCCTGCCCATGATCTCGCAATTAACTCGAGCACCATTGTGAGATGGTGGGGAATGGCTTAGATCAAATGGTAGTTGGTCAGCGATAGCTCAAATTTGATCCCCTGGATAGGACATGTGGCGCTCACCTATGATTTCACGATCCTTCAATTCCCAATCATGGGATGGCGAGCACCGTTGATATCTATAGGAAATAGATCAATGACAGCACTAAATCAACCCTTGCAAAATAAAACATTCATTAAAAGGAGAAGTGGGCATTACTAGGCGGATGACAAATAAAAAATATATATTTATAGAAGAAAAATAAAATAAATTTACAATTTGATTTATAATTTCACTTTTAACTTTAAATATATGTTCACTCATTAAGTTGTATTTTTTTCATGTACAATCACATTTTTATTTTAGATGTTTGTTTATAAAATATAAAGATGCATTAAAAATATATTAGAAATATTTTTCTTTATGTTATATAGCATTCATAACATTAAATTAACATAGAATAATTTCACAATATCCTTAACCAATTAAGAAAAATTTAATCATTACTATGAAGCATTATTCTCACATCAAACTAACAAATAAATATTGAAACAAATTTATTTTTTTATATATAACATGCATAACTTAAACCTTTTATACACAATATCAAGTTAATTATAAGAAACACACATAAAATTATTTATAAGCAACTTAAATTTTTTAACAATTTAATATAATTAAGAAGAAAAATTAAATAAGAATTATAGACAAATTTTATGAAATATTGATTTACTTATCAAGAAAAATAATGATAAATTTACTTATTATAGATTTTACTTACAATATATTTTAACCATCAAGAAAAAATTAATCATTAGTGATTGCAACATTATTGGCACATCTTTTAAGTGACAAATAAACATTGAAAACACATTTATTTTGTATATTATAACATTCATAATTTAAACCTTTTTATACACAATGTCAAGTTAACTATAAATTGTATAGAGTTTATATTTGCTATATCTCTCATATATCAACATAGGTAAATTTGAAAATATTTTAAATTATATAATTTCAAAAAAAAATTGAATGAATTTATAGAAGATTATTTTTATTAAAGTGATAGAATCTAATCCCAATACTAACATTAATTATATAAGTCTAACCATAACCCAAACCTAAAACTAACACTAATTAACTTCAAACCTAACTCTAATTTTATATCCAACCCTAAACATAACTATGATTCTAAAACTAACATTAATGAAACCCTAATTGAACCATAACCCTAACCCTAATACTAACCCTTGCCCCAATTTAACCCTAACACTAACCCCAAGCTCTATCATAGAACCTTAATCTTTACCCCAACCCCAACCCTAATCCTAATAGAATCCTATACCTAATTTTAATTAAAGTCTAACCCTATTTGAACTTTAAACTTAATTGAACTCATGTTTAGGGTTAGGGTTCAATTAAGGTTAGGGTTGAATTATGGTTATGATTAGGGTCAAAATTCAAATAGGATTATGGTTGGAGATTAATTAAGGTTTCTATTCACTTAGGGTTAAGGTTCAATTAGTATTCAATTTGGGTTAGGGATCAATTAGGGTTATAATTCAATAAGGGTTTAATTAAGGTCAGGGTTAAGGTTAGTCTTAAATTAGGGCTAGGAATGGAGTTAGGGTTCCATTAAGGTAAGGGTTATTGTCTATTTTAGGGTTAGGGTTCAATTAGAGTTATCTATGGTTTTGATACAATTAGGGTTAGGTTTCAACAATACCTAGGGTTATGATCACAGTTCAATTAGTGTTAGAGTTAGGGTTATAATATGAGTTCAATTAGGTTAGGGTCAAGGTTTAATTAGTGTTAGAGTTAGGGTTACAATAATAAAATTTTCCATGATGATATGGAAAGGCATTCAATAGGATTCATATACAAATGCACACATAAGAATTGGTAATTAAGAATTCTCTAGAACTAAAGTTATAACAACAAATACAATCCTTATCTTAATCATTTCTTCTTTGTTAGGGTTGGGATAAGAATTTAACGTGGCCAACCGAGACTTAGGAAATAAAACCCTGTGGAGGAAATAAAGTATTAAAATCAAAGTTGGGTTTTAATTTTAATCTAGTGATGTAATACTAAGCCCTTAACTCCAGTGGTCATGACACTGACAGCTTATTCAAAGCCTTTAATTCAATACTAACTATGCAATGTGTAGGTTTTCCAGATTTGAAGATATGGGAGAAGATCTCGATCATACCCTGGCAACTCGTAGACCTAAGGTGTCACCATGTTATTTGGTATGAGGTCAGCAAAAGGTAGATGTATGTCGTGTATGGAATGTGGGGCCCAATCTCCAATATTGAGCTCATAACCCATGGTTTTAGATTGACAACCAAGATCAAAGCTAATGGAAATCTCTATTGTTCCTTGCTAGCTCGCAATAGGAAGATGACGGTTGGTGAAGCATTAATGAATTATTCCTTGCTTGTGTAGTCACGTCAATCTCAATCTGTGAAAAGATGTTGTTGGCAATCATGAAGGGTGATCTTTGGATTCTCATCCAGCTCTAGTTAAATGGTGACACATACACCACCAAATTGCCATGTTTACACATGCATATTTACTAAGCATTGATGAAGGTTTCCATTACCTTGCACAATAAATACAAGAGGAATTAACCACTAATAGTGTCATTCTTGTAGCAGTTAGAGCACTTTGTGGGTTGAGTCTAATCAAGTTAGAGTGCTTGTCTAAGAAGAGAAAATGAGTAAGTCAGTAAGGAGGTCTTGTAATGCCCCTGCCATGCAATCCTAGGGGAAGTTGCACTTAATAGCATAAATGCAATTATTATTATTTTTTCTTAATTAAAACAAAGTGAATGAAGGTTCACTACACAATGCCAACAACCCCTAAGGTCACAAGACTGAGCTTACATTAACTTGATTATGAAACATGAATTAAAACCATTACATATATTGATTAACAATTAATTGCACATACATTCCATACATAATAAAATTAAATCAAAGATACAAGAGTTCCACATGATCCCAATGATATGATTTACCTCAAGGTTACAACACTCATTCCTTGAATGAGATACTTCCAGAATATAAGATTACAATATACAACTTCCACCTCAATACAAAGAGGGGTATTAAATTACATTTATAACTAAAAGAATACAACATGAATAACCTGATCTCGTGAGCTCTCCAACTTGATTTCTTGTCCAGAGAACAACAAATGACCCAATGGATTAAGATGCATGTTCCACCCAACCATGTGATACTTGAAGGCTCACCCCCTGTGCTAGGAGATAGTAACTAGGATTCATAGGCAAAACCTTCTACCTCTAGACATGGACTTCACAAAACTAATACAAAATAAATACAAGTACCACATCACATGAATGAAACAATCATACAAACAACTCTAGTACAACTCTCACACCACTGAACAAGTCACATTGCTTCCAGACATAAAATAGATCAAGAATGTCACAAAGACCAAGTACAAACTGTTGACTTAGGAAGAGTGTCATCGCATAGCTCGTCAAGGGATATCCTCTAGGAATCTTCCTAGGCTCCAGTCCCCACCATGGGTTATCCTGGTGGCCTCTACCAAAATTCTAGCACCCATACTTACTCATACGAAATCAACTACCTCTCGTGAAGACAAGATAGATGACCTTGCCATTGCAGGCCTTCTCATCTCATCCCAAGTCTAGAAAAGCTCTTAGGACCATGAGCGAGGCACAATTAATCTTGTTTAATATTTGATGCAACCTAATCTTCTAAAATTTTATTATGTTATCACTGAATTAACAAACTTGCAAAGAGTTTCCTTGACACCACTTTGTGTGTCGGCCCCCATTGCAAGCCACTCTTCTAAGACAACTTGTGGAGTGGATCCACACTCAAGGGTACACAAGTGAAACTTAAGGAGAATGACTCCTATATAGGACCTCAATTCCACACATCCCATTCTCAATAACCGGGTTAAAGTTGGATAAGATTTGATGCACTACCCAAAGAATCCAAAGGTTGACTATCCAAGAAGACAACCCCAAAACAATAAACGAACCCCTGTCTGAAATACTTGAAGACCTTCACTCTATTTGATGAACCTTGAGAAAGAACAAATAAACACTAAAAGTATTTTGAGCAATTAAATAAGCTAATGTTTGGATTTCCTAAATCCAATCAATCACAGTTTTCATTACTTGCATTTATCCAATCAGATATGCCAATTTCATTTCACGACATTGATATGTTTAAAATCAATCATTACTCTAAGTTTCACAATTAAATTCCATAATCAAAGCATTATAATGATTAATGTCATTTGACTAAAATAAATCATTCATTACCTCTAAATTTCAGAATTATACTTATAATAAAAACAATATAATAAAAGAAGTCATTTGATTAAAGTTTTAAATCAATTCCCTTACTCTAAGTTTTACAATTATTTTCATAATCAAAATATTCTAATCATTAAAACGTTTAATTAAAATCAATCAATATTTATTTCCATCTAGTCTTAATCGATCAACTAAATTACACATTATAACAACATGCAAATATATATTTATATACTTAAATAAACTCATTATTTAAATAAATATTATTTAAATATTAAAATAATATTATATATATAATATATTATATATTATAAATAGAATATATATTATATATTATATATATAATATAATGTTTATATTATATATTATAATATATATATATATTAATATATAATAATAATATTTTAATATTAATTAATATTTATAAAACTAAAATAAAATTAAAAAATATAAATATAAATTAAATTTTAAATTTTATTTTAAACAAAAAGGGACACCCTAATCTGGGTGTGGTCCCATCCGCATGGGGAAGGGCCAGGCTGCCATGCAGCCTCCCCCATGGGTGGCTCTGTGTGGGTAGCACCGCTACCCATAGGCAATGGTGCTGCTTCAACACAACACCTCCCATGTGGGGTGCTGCGTGGGAGCAGCGCCTCCCACATGGGTGGCACGGGGGTGCAAGGTTTCGACCCTTGCCTCCCACAAAATAATTTTCATCATTTAAAATTTTGTTTTAAAATAAAAAACCACAGCCCAACAGAAAATGTGGGAACAGGGTAACCCTTGTAAATTTAAAAAAAAAAACATAAACATTCTAATTTACTAGAAACAAAATAAAAGCATAGTATATGTTTGTAAATAAATCTGTGTTTGCATATGCATAGGTATATTTGCAAATATATACCTAGATTTTATATTTACAGTGATATTGTACAAATAATTAGCAAAATTTGCAAGAACAGAACTTAACTTTTACCAACAACAAAGATTTTTAAAATGGAGTTTGAAATGGAGGTTTTATTTGGTTTTCCTTCCTATTTCATGGTGCAAGTTTTGTTTTGGTTTTCCTTTCAAAATCTATCAACAAATTTTCAATATTTTAAATCATTTTTACATGTTTTATTTGCATCTAAAATGGCATTCAAAATCTTTCAAACAGTAACAAGAAAATGAAGATTATTGCAAAACAAGGAAACAAGAAAAAAGGGTGAACCTATTGCTTTCTCCCAAATACTTGAAGCTTCAACAATGGTGAACCAATCTCCAATTTTAGCCACAGCCAAAGCAATTTCTCCACCAAAAAACAAAATTCCAAACAAATGAAATTTGTATTGCTTATCTAGAACTTTCCCCAAATTTAGTCAACCCCCAAAAACATCCCACCCACTAAATTTATTAGGCTTTTGGAGGATATTTCCTATTTTCTAAAATTTAAAAACACATTTATTTTCAACTCCTATTTCATTGCATTTTCAAAATTTCATAACAAACCAAAATCTCAAGGTTGCAATAATATGCCTTATTCAAAATTTCCAAAATGTGACATTTAAATTCATGTCTATTTTGTTATTATCATATAACTTAAATATCTAGTATGATTTCCATTTCCATTAACAATTTAAATTTAAATATACCATAATGGAAAAATAACTATTTCATTTAATTTATCACCATTTACGTAGTTAATCCATAGACTAAAAATGGTTTTATTAATTAACTCAAAATAACCAATGGAACAACTTGCATCACGACATTGAAACTAAAAATGTTAAATCCTCATTTAAATCATATCTACTATTTTTAATAACCATTAAAATAAGGAAAGCAATAGTTAACCAAGGAGGAATAAACCAAACAAAACTATTAAACCTTATGATAGCTATGACTAGGGTGATGACTTGGCATGAAAATCTATCTACTATCTCCCAATCGATAACCGTTGGTAAATGGACATGCTCAAATCTGTGAGGCTAGGTGGAGTCAATGTCTTGTACCTATTAACCTACAACCAAAGAGCATAATGAATGTGCAAATATATGTATACATAATAAGACACACCGTGAAGTGGAAGTATCAAAATCGTAGGGCGCTCACAAGTGAGTGATACAATCCCATCCCCTTCACCCATACAGGCTCTAAAACTGACGAGTCTAAAAACCACAATATAATTAAAGCATAAATAATTTTAAATTAAATCACTATTACAAAAATTCAAAACATGGCATAATGATAACATATAAATAAAATCCCATCACATCAAAATATAGTGTTTACATCGCTTAATAGATAGCGGTCAAAAAACCATGTGCCAAAATAGAGTGCTAACAAGAGTGAAGCATACATAAAAATAATGATCAATCCAACAAGCAAAATGGAGGGGTGCTACATCCTCCCCCCTAGGGTCAAGCTTACTCCTAGAAGCCTGCAAAAAAATAGGGATAGAGCTCCCTCATCCTAGCTACATCCTCCCAAGTGGATGACGTGTCATCCCTAGGATCCCACTGGACCCTAACCTAATCAATATCTCACCCTCGAAGAGCAAGCGTTCTACGCTCCACCAAGGCCATGGGTTCCAAAACCAACTGCCCATCCTTTACCTGTAATTCATTCCAATCAACTACATGATAAATTTCTATATGGTACGACTGAAGAACTGAAACATGAAAAACATTGTGAATGCACGAGAGACTAGGCAACAAAGCAAGACCATAAGCAACAGGACCAATCTTATCGAGTATCTCAAAGGGTTTGATAAAGTGAGGTGCCAACTTAGAGCCCTTCCCATATCAAATGGGGCTCTTTCATGGATGCACCAGCAAGAAAACTCTATTGCCTAAAAAAACTGACGTTCCACTCTATGCACATCCGCATACTTCTTCTGTCTATCCTGCATTGCCACCAAGTGCTCTCTGATCCTATCCACTTGCTGCTCCATATATTGTAATATCTTAGGACCCAAGGTCACTATGTCCTCAAGTTGATCCCAACTCAAAGGAGTGCGACATGGTCGCCCATACAATGCCTAGAATGGAGGCATGCTGATAGAACTCTGAAAACCATTATTATAGGCAAACTCTACCAAATAGAGATAGTCTTCCCATCATGTCTGCTGGTCCATCACATACATACATAACATATCCTTGAGGATTTGATTGACCCTCTTAGTCTATCTATCTGTCTTTGGGTGATATGTTGAACTAAAGTTCAACTGTGTCCCCATCGCATGCTATAATGAAGTCCAAAGAGTTGAGGTGAACACTGGATCCCTATCACAAATAATCTAACATAGAATGCCATGTAGCCTCACTATATCCTCCATGAACACTCTAGCTACGAACGATGCTATGTAAGAAGAGTGAATAGGTGAGAAGTGTGCCACCTTCATCAACCTATCAACTGTTACCATAATTGCATCATGCTGTCTCAAAGAGTTGGGCAAACCAACAATGAAATCCAATGAGATGATATCACACTTCCACTCTGGTACAAGAAGTGGCTGCAAAAGCCCTACTAGATGCTGGTGTTCAACCTTCACCCACTAACACTCAAGACATCACAACACATAATCAGCAATATTGCATTTCATCCCTAGCCAAAAGTATAATTGATGCAAATCGGCATACATCTTCTTCACCCCAAGATGGGCTAAATAAGGTGCTCGATGTGCTTCAGACATGACCAAGGTACAAAGATCACCTATAGAAGGAATGTATATGCATCCCATGTGCCTCAATACCTCATCTGAATCCATGGAATAACTTGAATATCTGCCCCCAAGGGGTCTTCCTACCTCAATCTCTATCCTAACCTCCTGATACCAACTATCCAAAGGAATGACAGAAAGAATCTGACTCCACAAATCCACAACAAGAGTCAACTTAGATATCTCATGTCTCCTACTGAGAGCATCCACCACAACATTCTCTTTCCCCTGGATATACTTCACATCAAAGTCATATTTGTAGAGAAACTCCATCCAACGCCTTTGCCTTGCATTAAGGTTGGGCTATGTGAAAATGTACTGAAGACTTCTATGATCACTGTGCAACTCAAACCTATGGCCAAGAAGGAAATGCCTCCATTTGGTCAATGCATGAACCACTATTGCTAACTTGAGATCATGTGTGGGGTAGTTCAGCTCATGATCTTTGAGCTTCTGAGACTCATAAGCAATGACATGACCCTCCTGCATCAACACTGCACCTAATCCTTCCAAGGATGCATCTGTAAAAACTACAAAGTCCCTAGTCAGATCTGGTATCACAAGTATTGGTGCACTAGTTAGCTTCCCTTTTAGATCCTAAAAGGCTACCTCACACTTCACTGACCACTCAGACCTCTTCCCCTTCCTTTAAAGGGAGGTGATAGAATAACCTATCCTCGAAAAACCATGCACAAAATGCATGTAATAACCCACTAGCCCCATGAAGCTATAGATGTCTGCCACATTCATGGGTGCTGGCCAATCTAAGATCACTTGGATCTTTGTAGGATCCACTGAAATACCCTCTCCTGAGATCACATGCCCATGCTATTGGACCTCAGTCCTGAAGAATTCACACTTCAACAAGTTGGCATAAAGTTGATTATCCCACAAACACTGTAATACCTATTGTAAGTGCTCCTTATGCTCTTCCACTATCCTGGAGTATATCAAGATATCATCAAGGAACACAAGGATGAATTTGTCTAGGTAAGTGCAAAATACCCTATTCGTTAGACTCATGAACATTTACGGGGCATTCATCAACCCAAAAGGTACCACTGTGAACTCATAGTGACCATACCGCATTTGAGATGTCTTATGGATATTCAACTCAAAGATGTGAAGCTGATGGTATCCAGACTTAAGATCAATCTTTGAGAAGATTGTGGCACCCTTAATCTGGTTGAAAAGATCATCAATCCTAGGAAGCGGGTAACGGTTCCTGATGGTCACTTTGTTCAACTGTCGGTAATCAATGCACAACTGAAGTGAACCATCCTTCTTCATGAAGATGACTGGTGCTCCCCAAGGAGAAACACTAGGGCAAATAAAGCCCTTCTCTAATAACTCCTCAAGCTACAAATGAAGGTATTTCAGCTCCTGGGTGGTCATATGATAAGGAGCTTGTGAGATGGGTTCTGATCCAGGTACAAGGTCTATCTTGAAGTCTATATCCCTCTAAGGTGGCATCCCTGGAATGTCATTTAGAAATACATCAGAATACTCCTAAAGGATGGGGTGACTATGAAGAGAGACTTTCTATTCTCCACCTCCTAGATCCAAATCATCCACTGAAACAACAAATAATTGGCAACCCTGATGCAAACACCTTAACTACATAGTTGAGATGACCATCAAAGAGATCAACCTTTGAACTCCCACTACCTCCACTACTCTGCTAGATGCCTCAATGCATTGAATTGACTTACGTCGACAATCTATGACCATACTATGTGCCTCTAGCCAATCCATCCCTATGACAATGTCATACGAACCCAAAGGAATGACTCGAAGGTCCAATGTAGTATGAAGAGGTCCAACCTCTAATCTACAATCTGGTACAAGGGAATGGGATGAAACCTTCACACCCAAGGCTAACTCAACCTACCACCTATCAACTTGCCTTATCGCACCTAGTCTACATTGCACCATGATGGAAGAAGAGATGGAGTCTAATGCTCCTGAATCAAACAAAATGGTAACTAGGTTACCTAATAACATACCATAAGACTCCACCACAGTACCCTGATGCTCTGCCTGGTAGTTATCAACCATTGCAAACATTTGATGCCCTTGACCAACATCCCCAACTATAGGCTCAGATGCCACTAGTCCCTGAGAAAATCCAGATGTGCCCCTGTTGGGACACACTCTAGCAATATGGCCTTGTTGGCCACATGCAAAACACTCAGTGCCTCTGCCAAAGCCCTTGCCTCCAGATGGTGTGCTAGAGTGGTATGCACTGTCCCTAAAGGTGGGCTGGGAACTCTATGCTGGCTAATCATAGCTAAAGTGCTTAATGCACCTCTAGTTCCTGTCCCCCTAATGATACTAGAAACCCTTACATTTCCCATGCAATTCCTACTATTGTTGATCACTCTAAGATGGTCCTTATTGTGCTCTAGAAGGTACACCTCCCTGAGACTGACCTCCTCTAGCACTAGAACTTGCTACTGAACTATTGCCAATATGAGCTCCCATATGGCCTCCTAGTGCCAAATCCAAGTTCTCCTCTACCAACTACACCTTCTCCACTGCAACCTCCATGGTCTTGGGTTTGAAAACCCTCACCCTTCTGCTAAGATAAGCATTAAGGCACCTAACAAAATGATGGACCAACATGCTCTCATCATCACCTATCCCCGCATACTATTTCAGCTAGTAAAAGTGTCACTCATACTACTCAATGAATAGGGCTAACTGATGTAAGGCATGAAACTCATCCCCTCATCGCTGACACTAGTGCTTTGATAAGAAACAAGCTATGGACCACTCTACAAAAATCTCCCAAGACAAAAAATTGATGTCCAAGTGGAGCTTCTGCTCCTCTAGTCTCCACCAAGTGGAAGCAAAACCCCGCAAGTGCATGATGGCACATCACGCCTTGGTATTGCTACCATAAGGATGCATCACCAAGCACCTGTCTATATCTATAAGCCAGGTCTCTACCTCTAACCCAATACCAGCTCCATCATATAAGGGTGGACGTGCTCTAAGAAAATCCCTCATGTGTGTCTTAGACTAAGATGGTACTTCCCTCTTAGTAGGGTTAACCTAAACCATGGGTTGTCTCTAGCCAAGGAGTGCCAATGCCTCCTCTAAAGCTCTACGTGTAGCCTCAATCCCTGGAAAATCCTACTACTAAGATGTACCCACTAAAACATCTTGGGATGCCTGATGTTCTTCCTAATCATGTATACTAGGAACCAAACAAGGAGAGTCATGTTGACTCTCACCGTGACCGCCTACACGGCCATGAACACACCCTCTACCTTTCGTGTGTTTGGGAGGCATCATCCTTCATAGACGCATCAAGGTATTAGTCAAAGTACACAACATAAAATTCACGCAACTAAAAGCTTAATGGGTTCATCACAATCCCAGAGTACCCAGTGTTTAAACCTAGGCTCTGATACGATGTGTAACAACCCTTGCCATGCAACCCTAGGGGAAGTTGCACTTAATAGCATAAACACAATTTTTCTTTTAAAAAACAAAACAAAGTGAATGAAGGTTCACTACACAATGCCAACAACCCCTAAGGTCACAAGACTGAGCTTACATTAACCCGATTATGAAACATGAATTAAAACCATTACATATATTGATTAACAATTAATTACACATACATTCCATACATAATAAAATTAAATCAAAGATACAAGAGTTCCACATGATCCCAATGATATGCTTTACCTCAAGGTTACAACACTCATTCCCTGAATGAGGTACTTCCAAAATATAAGATTACAATATACAACTTCCACCTTAATACAAAGAGGGGTATTAAACTACATTTATAATTGAAAGAATGAAACATGAAGAACTGGATCTCGCGAGCTCTCCAACTGGATTTCTCATCCAAAGAACAACAACCAACCCAATGGATTAAGCTACACATTCAACCCAACCATGTGATACCCGAAGGCTCACTCGCCATGCTAGGAGATAGTAATCAGGATTCCTAGGCAAGACCTTCTACCACTAGACATGGACTTCACCAAACTGATATGAAATAAATACAAGTACCACATCACGTGAATAAAACGGTCACATGAACAACTCTAAGACAACTCTCACACCACTGAACAAGTCACATTGCTTCCAAACATAAAATAGATCAAGAATTTCACAAAGACCAAGTACAAACTATTGAGTTAGGATGAGTGTCATCGCATAGCTCATCAAGGGATATCCTTTGGGAATCTTCCTAGGCTCCAGCCCCCACCATGGGTTATCCTGGTGGCCTCTACCAAAATCCTAGCACCCATACTTACTCATGCAGAATCAACTACCTCTCGTAAAGACAAGATAGATGACCTTGCCATTCCAGGCCTTCTCATCTCATCCCAAGTCTAGACAAGCCCTTGGGTCCATGAGCGAGGCACAATTAATCTTATTTAATAATTGATGCAACTTAAGCTTCTAAAAGTTTATTATGTTATCACTAAATTAACCAACTTGCAAAGAGTTTCCTTGACACCACTTTGTGTGTCGACCCCCATTACAAGCCACTCTTCTATGACAACTCGTGGAGAGGATCCACACTCAAGGGTACACAAGTGCAACTTAAGGGGAATGAATCCTATACAGGACCTCAAGTCCACACATCCCATTCTCAATAACCAGGTTAAAGTTGGATAAGATTTGACGCACTACCCAAAGAATCCAAAGGTTGACTATCCAAGAAGACAAACCCAAAACAATAAATGAACCCCTATCTAGAAGACTTGAAGACCTTCACTCTATTTCACGAACCTTGAGAAAGAACAAATAAACACTAAAAGTATTTTGAGCAATTAAATAAGCTAATGTTCAGATTTCCTAAATCCAGTCAATCACAGTTTTCATTACTTGCATTTATCCAATCAGATATGCCAATATCATTTCACGACATTGATATGTTTAAAATCAATCATTACTCTAAGTTTCATGATTAAATTCCATAATCAAAGCATTTTAATGATTAATATCATTTGACTAAAATAAATCATTCATTAACTCTAAATTTCACAATTATACTTATAATCGAAACAATTTAACAAAAGAAGTCATCTGATTAAAATTTTAAATCAATTCCCTTACTCTAAGTTTTACAATTATTTTCATAATTAAAATATTCTAATCATTAAAACATTTAATTAAAATCAATCAATCTTTATTTCCACCTAGTCTTAATCGATCAACTAAATTACACATATAACAACATACAAATATATATATTTATATACTTAAATAAACTCATTATTTAAATAAATATTATTTAAATATTAAAATAATATTATATATATAATATATTATATAATGTTTATATTATATATTATAATATATATATATTAATATATACTGATATTATTTTAATATTAATTAATATTTATAAAACTAAAGTAAAATTAAAAATTAAAAATATAAATTAAATTTTAAATTGTATTTTTAAACAAAAAGGGATGCCCTAATCTGGGTGCGGCCCCACTCGCATGGGGAAGGGCTAGGCTGCCACATAGCCCCCCCCATCGGTGGCTCTGTGTGGACAGCGTTGCTGCCCATAGGCAGCAATACTGTTTCCACACAGTGCCTCCCGTGGGGGGTGCTGCGTGGGAGTACCGCCTCCCACATAGGTGGTGTGGGGGTGCAGGGTTTCGGCCCTACCTCTAACAAAATATTTTTTTTCATTTAAAATTTTGTTTTAAAATAAAAAACCATGGCCCAACATAAAAGCGTGGAAATAGGGTAATCCTTGTAAAAAAAAAAAATTAAAAATAAAATTTTAATTTACCATAAACTAAATAAAAGCACAATATATATTTGTAAATATATCTATGTTTGCATATGCATACGGAAATTTGCAAGAATAGAACTTAACTTTGCCCAGCAACAAAGGTTTTTAAAATGGAGTTTGAAATGGAGGTTTTATTTGGTTTTCCTTCCTATTTCATTGTGCAAGTTTTGTTTTGGTTTTCCTTTCAAAATCTATCAACAAATTTTCAATATTTTAAATCATTTTTACATGTTTTATTTGCATCTAAAATGGCATTCAAAATCTTTCAAACAGTAACAAGAAAATGAAGATTATTGCAAAACAAGGAAACAAGAAAAAAGGGTGAACCTATTGCTTTCTCCCAAATACTTGAAGCTTCAACAATGGTGAACCAATCTCCAATTTTAGCCACAGCCAAAGCAATTTCTCCACCAAAAAACAAAATTCCAAACAAATGAAATTTGTATTGCTTATCTAGAACTTTCCCCAAATTTAGTCAACCCCCAAAAACATCCCACCCACTAAATTTATTAGGCTTTTGGAGGATATTTCCTATTTTCTAAAATTTAAAAACACATTTATTTTCAACTCCTATTTCATTGCATTTTCAAAATTTCATAACAAACCAAAATCTCAAGGTTGCAATAATATGCCTTATTCAAAATTTCCAAAATGTGACATTTAAATTCATGTCTATTTTGTTATTATCATATAACTTAAATATCTAGTATGATTTCCATTTCCATTAATAAATTAAATTTAAATATGCCATAATGGAAAAATAACTATTTCATTTAATTTATCACCATTTACCTAGTTAATCCATAGAATAAAAATGATTTTATTAATTAACTCAAAATAACCAATGGAACAACTTGCACCATAACATTGAAACTAAAAATGTTAAATCCTCATTTAAATCATATCTACTATTTTTAATAACCATTAAAATAAGGAAAGCAATAGTTAACCAAGGAGGAATAAACCAAACAAAACTTTTAAACCTGACGATAGCGATGACTAGGGTGATGACTTGGCACAAAAACCTAGCTACTATCTCCCAATCGATAACCATTGGTAAATGGACATGCTCAAACTTGTGAGGCCAGGTGTAGTCAATGTCTTGTACCTGTTAACCTGCAACCAAAGAGCATAATGAACATGCAAATATACATATACATAATAAGACACACCATGAAGTGGGAGTATCAGAATCATAGGGCGCTTGCAAGTGAGTGATACAATCCCATCCCCATCACCCATATAGGCTCTAAAATTGACGAGTCTAATAACCACAATATAATTAAAGCATAAAGCATTTTAAATTAAATCAGTGTTACACAAATTCAAAAAATGCTATAATGATAACATCTAAATAAAATCCCATCACATGAAAATATAGTGTTTACATTGCTTAATAGATAGCAGCCAAAATAAGCATGT
>VDFB02140443.1:0-41012 GCA_007258455.2 Sequoia sempervirens
TATTTCCATTTGGAGGGAAATATTTGAATTTGAACTAGAGGAATATTCCATGAGAATATTCTCTTGCAAGTGGTAGAAGTTGAAGGAAATAAAAGATATTAGTCAACTAAATAAGTGAGATATTATTTAATTGTGCAAGATGAGAGAATTTAGGATTTTAATTAAATAATTAGACCATTTAATTAAAAAGGGGTGGGATTTATGACAATCAATTAAATAATTAAGATTATTTAATCAAATGAGAGGAATTAAGGGATTTAATTAAATAATTTTCATTATTTAATCAAATAAGATGAAAATTAGCATGATAGAGGTGAATTAATCCAATAATATTGATTACTTGATTAATAGAATAAAATTATGAATTTATTTAAACAATCAGGATTATTCAATTAAATAGATGAGAATGATTGAATTAGGATGAACATGGTGTTAATAAATCAAATTAGATGTGTGATATTGATAAATAAAAATTTAATTTTCTATATTTTACCCTTCTTTGAAGTGAGGTACCTAGTACATTGGTTCAAAGAACTAATGCCTCTCGAATCACCATTGCTATTCATATCAAAAAAATTAAAATTCATGATTTTTTATGGATGCCCCACTCTGCCCCAATAAAAGGAATGGATACTAGTATACTGCCCCTTGAGAGATCGAGCATAAATTTCAATTTTCAAGTTGAGATCACAAGGATACAAGATTGGTTCAGCTGTGAAGAGGACAAGAAACAAACCTTAGGATAAGGATAAAAGGATTAAAATAGGCTGTCAGACAAAAAATGGAGATTCAGGATGAAAACCCTATGTTGAGAAGTGCATTGAAGGTAAAAACCCTAATTTTCCATGCATATATAGGAGGTTGGGGTCACTTTCAAGTTACACGGTTGGATTTGAGAATTTTGAGATCTTTGAGAGAGATTTTTTGAGATACCTAGTGTAGACACCCAAATTTCATCACTCCCGTATGATCAAATTTACCTCTTTATTCATCCATTCTATCAATATTAATTTATTTAATTAATATTACACTTCCCACATAAGGTTCTTAAAGTATTTAATTTAATAATTAAACACTTTATCTGGTACCTTTCTCCTCTCTAAATTAAATAAATACATCAATTTATTTAATTTAGTCATTTTAATCTTTTTGAATTAAAATCAATTTAAAATTCTTCTTTTCTCTCTCCTTGTCACATCCTCCATAATCCATCTCTAATTTAGATTAATTTAATTAATTCATAATTAGGATGTGCATCCTCTTAATCAAGGATTAATGTCACATCCTCCTACATTTGCCACTTGTCTCTAATCTTCCATTAATTATCATAATCAAGTATTTGTAGAACTTTAATCAAAGTCATTAGCCACTTTTAGCACCACTTTCTAGTCAATCTTTCCATTTGCCTTTCTTGGCATTGACCCTCTTTCCTATGTGAATTTTTAATTCACTTTTATTCATCCTAGGTCTCTCTCCTCCCCATGTGAATTTTTAATTCATATTTTATCCTTCCAAGGCTTCTAGAATATTTGACTTGTCACCTCATGCATATGTGACCAATTCCCACCTTTTTGGAGACCCTCTCTTATCCATTAGATTCTTCTAGGAATGTGATCCAACCACTTTCTCTTTTCCCATGGAGATTTTTGAGGAATTCCAAAATTCTTCAAATGTCATTTTCACTCTCACTTGGGGACAAGAGGTTCCTTTTTGAGGAAATTTTCTCACTCCCTAAGGTACTTGGAAGGTACTTATCCTTCCTCCACATCATATACCTCCCTTCCACATCACTTACACATCATCTCACCCTTAGCCACTTCACAATCCACATGTCAATATGTGAGGGCTTGTGAGTCCTCAACTCACCTTAGCCCTTCATCTTGGCCTTGTTGGATAAATCTCAACCATTGAATTCTCTAGAGAATTCAAATTTATCTATAAATACCCCCTCCTCTAAGGAATTTCCAACACTTATCCATTTTGCAACTAAATGTTGCCACTTTGTGCACTCATCTAGCCATCAATTTCATTTATTTTCATTTGCATCCAAGCATATCGTTAAATCTTGCATTTAGCCACATCAAGAGTCATCAAAGGAGCATACAAAGTAATCTAAAATCAAGGGCCAACCAAGGAATTTTTGCTGGAAAGAGAAGGTATAACCATTTGTCATCATCTAACACTTTTATTTTGCATTAACAAATTTCTTACGCTAATCTTGAGGTGTTTCTTTGTGTTTTTCCGTTGCATTTTAGTTGTTTAGAATAGGTAAAACATTTGGATATCACATTTTTGGCACGCTCGGTGGGACCCACAAGCGGGATCCTTAATTTCACGTTTGTTGTTGTTGAGTTGTTTGCAGGAATACATCGCAAAAGGGTGACTGCGCCCTCCTAGTGACGGCAAAAGGGCGACTGCACCCTCCTGGTGACGACAGAAGGGCGACTACGCCCTCCTAGTGACCGTAAAAGGGTGACTACACCCTCCTAGTGACTGCAGAAGGGCGACTGCGCCCTCCTGGTGACCACAGAAGGGCAGCTACGCCCTCTATTTTTCTACAGAAGGGCAACTACACCCTTATCTAGATTTTTTGCTTACTAACGTTTTCTGTGGAAGGGCGACTACGCCCCCTTGGCTGAACTTTCTATATTAACATTTTCTACAGAAGCGCGACTACGCCCCCTTGGCTGAACTTTTTGTATTAATGTTTTCTATAGAAGGGTGACTATGCCCCCTTGGCTGAACTTTATGTATTAACGTTTTCTACAGAAGGGTGACTACGCCCCTTCATTGAACTTTCTGTGCTAACACTTTTCTGCAGAAGGGCAACTATGCCCCTTGGTTGAGCTTTTTGTGCTAACTTTTTTACTATAGAAGGGCAACTGCGCCCTTCTAGTCACTACAGAAGGGTGACTGCGCCCTCCTATCAGCACTGCAGAATGGTGAATACACCCCCAAACAACACATTTTGAAAGGTAAAACTATCATTTTAGCTTCGTCTTTGTTCCTGTTTTTTGCTATTTTCAGGTACTAACCCCCTAGAATTGTTTCTTGCAAGGATATTTGTGTTTTTGCTAACATTTTGAGGCATATTCTTGTGTAATTGGAGAAGAACGTGAGATAAGACAACTAACATTTGCTTGCAGGGCCATCCATTAGCTTGGATTTTTAAAACTATCCTTGTTGTTGTCATTAATATAAGAACATAGTCTAATTAGGGGAAGTAATATTCATTTCTTGTTGTGTCTATCTTTTTGTGTTAGGTACCCAAAGCAGGCATTAGTTTGTTTTCACTTTCCCCTTGCACTTCGTGTGAGCCTGAGGAGTAGTTGGAAATGATTAGTGCTTTCTTTCTAGTGGGATCTGCTTGGGGATTTCATCACGCCAAGGGACGATTCCAACCACGCGTACTGATAGGGTATATAAAGGGGCAAGAGAAAAACTTGTACCCCAATCTAGTTGTGTCATAATTGGCGGAGCGTTGAAGCTAGGGTGATACCTAGATAGACGTGAAGAGTTGGTCTAAGCCCTTTAGTATCTCGCTGGGGTTCGTGACTCATGCTTGTGATGGGTTGGTGTTCATGGTTGTGCCTCACGTACTAAAAATATATCGAGTAGTCCCTAGACACCTTGTGCATCCTAGATTAAGACCTCATTGGCCATACCCTTAACACTAGTCATAGGATCGTATTTGCTTGCAAGTGTTTTCTTGTGAGAAACCAATAAACTTTTTGACAAATTGGTCTTATTATTGTCATTTTAAAGTCTTTTCCATAGTCATTTTCATCAAACCAAGTACCTATTCACTGCAGAAGGGCGACTGTGCCCTCTGTTCTACTACAGAAGGGCGACTGCACCCTCTGTTTTACTATAAAAGGGTGACTGCGCCATCTGTTTTACTGCAGAAGGGTGATTGCACCCTTTGTTTTACTACAGAAGGGCAACTACGCCCTCTATTTTATTGTAGAAGGGCGACTACGCCCTCTGATTTACTGCAGAAGGCCAACTGCACCCTCTAATTTACTGTAGAAGGGCAACTACGCCCTTCTGGTTACTACAGAGGGGCGAATTTGCCCTCCTAAACAGCTGAAATTGCCTTGTTTGGATCTGTTTAGCCTCTAAACCATCATTTAATCATTCCCAACCTTTATCTCATCATCCCAAGCCTCCGTTTTGTCATTCTAGACCTCCGAAAACCTCCATTTGAACATTCTAAACCTCCATTTTATTGTTCCAAACCTCCGTTTAGCCCCCAAAACCCCCGTTTAACCATTCTAAATCTCCATTTATTCTCCCCAAACATCCTCAATCCATCTGCTTGTTTTAAATTTTTTGATAATCCATTCGAAAGCCCATATCATCACCTAGTGAACTTGATCCATCAAAAGTTTACCATTTACATCACCAAACTCATACCTCATAAACACCACTCATAATCAAATCACCTTAACCTTGTGTTAAAAAGTGGTTACCCAAATTGACCTTAGCACTTGAATTTGATTATTATCCATTAACTTCGACTCAAATCAATTTACTTCCATCTTGAGGTGAATTTGGTGTCATAAGTTATCATCCTCAACCCAAATCAATCCATTTCTATCTTGAGCTGGATTCGGTGTCGTGATCATCCAATTAATCAATCAATGCTCTAGGTCACTAAGGGTAACTTTCTTTGATTAAATTTAGGGTCCCTCACATCTTTCATCATCTAATCATACCCATCCAATCATCCAAATCTATCAAACCCAATCATTTGATCAAATTAGTTGCACTTATCCAATTACCTAATCAATCAAATCACATATGTTCAATCAACACAATCCTATCAATCTTAACAATCCAATCCAATTCAATACAATCCAATCAAAATATGATCCAATCAAAATCCAATCCAATTCAATCTATCAAATCAAAATCCGATCCAATCAAAATCCAATCCAATCAAAATCCAATCTAATCCAATCTATCCAATCAAAATCCGATCCAATCAAAATCCAATCCAATCCAATCTATCCAAACAATATCCAATCTAAATCCCATCTCATTCAATCCAAATCCCATATCATCCCATCAAAATCAAATCTCATCCAATCAAAATCAAATCATTCATCAAAGACATCTTTATAATCCACCCATAGCACATTTGCATGCCCATTAAAACTAGGTCACAAGTTAAGAAACAAATGGCACAACAACAAGGTCAAAATTCCCAAGCAAACATGTCTCAAGACCTTAATAACAATGCAAATCCCACCAATGGTGCGAATATTGCTCAAGATCCTAACAACATCCCTGAAGATCCTCATAATGGTACTTAATCACACTCCAACACCGAAAATCAGAACAACTCACCACATGGTGAAGAGAGTATGGGTAATCTACCCGAACTCACGCTTGAGGAACATTTTAGTAATCTCGCCAATGTACAAATGACTAACCGTCTATTCGAAAAATATGGGGAAGAAATTTTGGCCCACCTAATTGAAAATGGTGTCAAACCTCCCTTAGGTGTTGACTTATCCAAATATAGGAGCTCCACATCTAACATACCCCAAGGTTCACAAAATGCACCAGAGGGTTCGTACATCCCCAGTGTTCCCCTGGTTGAGGGTTGACATCAGCCTGAATTTGGAAATGTATTTCTTTATCATGTTAAGCACCCCCCACATGCTCCAATTTCAGTTATGGGGGGTCCTCAAGTGTCTGATCCCAAAAATCCTTTTGCCTACACTATGCCACAAAATGTTCCACAATCTGCACCATTAATGCTAACAACACCACCTCTTTCGAGTCAACTTCCCGTCAACACTGGGGGCACCCCCTTTACCGCATTGCTTCCACTTCCTGGGGCCACAAATCTACCACCATCTCAATAGCTTCATCAATCCAACCTACTACCTCAATTACCTCCATAAGACACGTCCCAACCGAATGTTCTGGGTGGTACCCAACAACCCCCTTTACTAAACGCCTCTATGCTATCTCAGCCATCTCATCAGCAACAACCCTTGCATAATGCTTTGGTTTCTTCACAACAACCACCATACCAACTGCAAGTAAATCCATCCCAACCTATCACTCAGACCATATCCCCATTCCTCGCATCCATTTTACGTCTGTAGGCTCAACCACAACACAACATCCCATCTTGGCCCACACAACAATTGACATCACAACAACAACCTCCTCAGCACTATTCTATCATAATCAGCAGCAATTTCATCAACAACCACCTTATGTAGCCTCCCAGCAATCACAACAGTACCTTCAACACCAACAAAACAATCCACAACATCCCATCCAAGCTCCTCAGCAGCCTACTTGACACTTTTATCAAACAAATCCGTACTATACCCCACAACAACAACCCTCATATCAACAAAATCCCCCGACATACCAACAAGGGATGTCATCATCCAACTATCAAAATCCATACCTCAAAAATTTGATGCTCTCTCAGCAAGATCCTTTATCATCCTATCATCCATATCCCTCCAACCTACCATCGGTCAACTCAAATATGTTGGAAATCAAAGCCACTCTGAAGGATTTTCAAGCTAGGGCTGGCAAACAATCATTCAAATTTGAAGACATATGCCAGTATCGATTTGATCCCTCCATCTCATTTATCCCCTTCCCTAAACATTTTGAAATGCCAAAGTTTGAAAAATACAAGGGGAACAAAGATCCTAAGGCCCACTTGCAAGAGTTTTACTCCCAGTGTCAAGAGGTTATGCACAATGACAACTATCTCTTGTGCCTGTTCCCATGAAGCCTGGCAAGCAATGCCCTAGAGTGGTTCATGACCCTCGAAAAAGGGTCCATAAAATCTTTTGCAGACCTTTCAGAAAAAATTTCTCCTACTTCTCCTTCAATTTGGAGGACACTAACACCTTAGATCTCCTCAAAGAGAAACAACGTGAGGGGGAAACCTTTACTAGTTACCTCCAAAGGTGGCGTGCGCTAGCAAGCAAAATGAAAACCCCTCTGAAAGAGGACATGGTCACTCTCTTCATGGAGAACTCTCATCCCGACATGGCTCATAATTTTAGGTTACATTGTATCACCACTTTCATGGAGATAGTGGAAAAGGGACCCATCCTTGAGCGTGCCCTTGTTGCCAAGGGGCACATCAAAATACATAGCCATGATAAAGAAAGGTCATTTGGAGATAAGCCATGTTTTTGGAACAAGAACAAGAATGCAGTGAATGACGGTGTGACTGATACTAAACATGTCCAAGTGGCTAATGCATCCCAAAGACAACAACCATCCGTACCTAATGCCATATCTTTACCGCAGGGGGCACCTTGTCCTTCTCAACAGTCAAATCAAAATAGCCAGGGGAACACTAAACGTCAATATGCTCAATTAGGAGAACCCCTAAGTGTCATCTTCAATAAGTTGTTATAGATTAACTATCCAATCATGTATCCTGTCACCAAGCCACTTGACGAATCCAAACCCAAGCCTACATGGTTTAGGGAAAATGAATATTGTGAGTTCCATAAAATCAAAGGACACTCTTTAAATAAGTGTCAAGGCCTGAAAAACTATGTCCAAGATCTTATTGATCGAGGGGATATCAAAGTTGACACTAGTCAAGCTTCGTTGTCCAATGCTCAATTACAGATATATCAAAATGCCTTTCCAAACCATAATCAAGGCGCGAGTACCTCCAACAGCAATCCCGAAGACAATAGCACAAATAACGTAAGCTATAAGAATGTACCCCTCAATTACGAGGGTATTATTCATTACATTGAGTAGGTAGAACCCCGTGTATCTATGATACATGACAAATCCAAAGACCCTCAATGTGTTGTTACTACACGACGAGCTCGCATCACTGTCCCTACAGCCTCTGAACCCACCCAACCAACTCCTGTAAACTCTCAATACAACATTCTTGATCACTTAGGAAAGACCCCCGCTCATATCTCCATCTTGGATTTCCTTAAGTCTTCTCCTGTACATCAAGAAATCCTCAACAGAGCCTTACAAGAAACCCATGTACCTAATGACATCGATCCTACATGATTGCAAGCCTTGGTAGGACACTTGGCTTTGTCTTACCAGCTACACTTGAGCCAAAATGACATGTCGAATATTGATTCCAATCATAATCGTCCCTTGCATATCAAAGTCCTGGTCACGTGCCATAAAATAAAAAGGGTCTTGGTAGATAATGGCTCTTCCCTCAATCTATGTACTCTAAAATTCATAAAATAGGTGGGGTATACTCAAGCATATTTAAGTAATCAAATCATCATGATCAAGGCCTATGATAATGCAAAAAGAAATTCAGAAGGAATTATTAGTCTTCCTATCTAGGTTGGACCTATAGTTCAATACACTACCTATCATGTCCTTGATCTGGACTTACCATATAATCTCCTCCTTGGCCGCCCATGGCTCCATGCTATGAAAGTTGTCCCCTCCACGTACCATCAATGTCTAAAATTCCTGGTTAATGGACAAGAGTTCCCCATTTATGCTGACCCCCAACCATTTGAATACTGTCGTACTTTAGAAGCATCATTTCCCCATTTACATTATTGTCCTAGAGTTGAAATGGGGGCGTCTCAGTCATCATCCTCTAATCCAACCTCCACTACGACAACCACTCCATCCTCCACCACCAATCCTTCAGTCACCAAAGTCTAGATCATTGACAAGGGGTGTGGTGAATACGAAATACACACTACTCTTAATGTAGCAACCATGCCACCGTCACCACATGAGTACGGTCAACCTTCACATGCTACTCCAAAAGAGGACAAGACCGTCACCTTCAACGTTAAAAAAATCCCCACCACCACTTTTAGGTCCCCTAGTATCAAGATAGATGCACTAGAAGAGGATATAAGTCAATGGGTATACTGAGAAGAACCCCAACTAGATCCTCCTCTAAAGGAATACTTTCAGGATGCATATCCATGGTTAGCTAAGTTTGCAGAGAAGTATAACTACCAAGGTAGGGGCCTAGGTAAAGAAGAACAAGGGTAGTTGCAACCTATTGATACGTCAAAGCTACCAAAGAACATAGGCATTGGATACAAAAAAAAAGCAGAAAAGCCCTACACCATCATCTAATACTTCCAATAGTGTCGTCGTGGATGATGGCTCATTGGAAGACATACTCGAGGAGGAATCCATCATACGTGCATACAATGACGTCGATCACACTGACCTGTCATCCATGTTCAAATGCTTATCCATCTGTACCATTAGCATATCCCTTCATCACCTTGAGCTTATTGATTGGGACCTACATGAAAGCACACCCGTCAATATGTCTGCGGATACATATGTTAGCCTCATGGGATTGGGGGAGGATGAACACTCCAGTCGCAAAAATAAGAACAAGAAAAATAAAAAATGGCCAGCTAGTGAAAACCTCCCCAAGGCACTTCCTAACCTTGAAAAAGTAAAAATAAAGGACACATCTGATGGCAAAAACCTCGAAGAGGCACTGGAGGATGGAGATGTTCATCTTCCCCTTGTGGGAACTCAGTTATCTACATGATCGTCCATCCTAATTGAAGAGACTCGAGAAGTTAATCTGGGTATTGCTGAAAATCCTAAAATTACCTATGTAGCTAAATCACTCTCAAATCTATAATATGCAGTCATTGTCTAGTTACTCCAAGAGGGTGTTGTTAACTTTGCTTGGTCATATTTAGAAATTCTAGGCTTGGACCCTGCTTTAGTGGTCCATCATCTAGACGTTCACCCTGATACCAAGCCTATCAAATAGAAGCTCCTCAAGATGCACCCATAGGTAGCCTTATTAGTCAAGAAGAAATTGGAGAAATTACTAGATGAAGGTTTTATCAGACCAATTGACTACTCTAAGTGGATCTGCAATGTAGTATCGGATGCCAAACCAAATGCAGACATTCAGATCTACACAGATTTTAGGGATCTTAACAAGGCCTGCCCAAAGGACGATTTCCCTCTACCTAACATTGAAATGTTGGTCGACCTCATAGTAGGACATGAGATGTTGTCCCTTATGGATGGTTTCTCTGGTTATAATAAGATCCGAATTGCACCTGAAGACCAACACAAGACCGCTTTCACAACACCTTGGGGTACTTTTTGTTACAATGTTATGCCCTTTGGTCTAAAAAATGCAGGGGAAACATATCAGAGGGAAATGACAGTCATCTTCCATGACCTCATCCATATCATCATGGAGGATTACGTCGACAACTTGTTAGGAAAATCTAGAACCCAAGTAGAACATCCTACCGTCCTGAAAAAGATCTTTGAACGGTTGGAACATTACAAGTTACGGCTAAATCCAAGAAAGTGTGTCTTCGGTGTTATGTTAGGAAAACTATTGGGTTTTATAGTCTCTTGAAGGGGTATTGAAGTTTATCCCACCAAGGTAAAAGCTATTATGGACATGCCACCCCCACGCAATCTGAAGTAGTTAAGAATCTTCCAAGGGAAGATGCAATCCATCTGTTGGTTCATAGCCCAGCTCGCAGATAAGTGTTAGCCATTCACTCATCTTCTGAAGAAAGACTCCACCTTCCGATGGAGCCAACAGTGTCAGATAGGTTTTGATAAGATCAAATAATACTTAGCTCATCCACCAATCTTGATGCCACCTATTCTAGGGAAACCCCTCCTACTTTATATCTTTGCCACTTCAATTGCGCTAGGGGCATTGTTGGCACAACACGATGAATCATCGAAAGAGAGGGAAATCTACTACATTAGTCAGACATTGTTTGGCTATGAATTAAACTACTCTCCCATGGAAAAATATTGCCTCACCGTAGTCTTCAGCACATAGAAACCTTGGCATTACATGCTCAGCCATCTAGTCAAATTAATTGCTAAGATTGATCCACTGAAGAGCCTGTTATCCAGAGCCACTCTAATTGGCCACATGGCCAAGTGGGTCATGCTACTAAGTGAATTTGACATAGAGTATGTGGAGCAAAGGCCATAAAGGGACAGGTGATAGTTGATGAGTTGGCTGAGGCACCATTAGTAGATTCTTACCCTCTAGACACTAAATTCCCAGACGAAGAAGTTTACATGGTTATAGAAGAGCCAGCTTGGACACTATATTTTGACGGTTCATATACTCATAATGGATCAGGCGCAGGAATTCTATTAGTTACCCCTCAGGGTGACTACATTCCAAAGTCATTCAGAATAGCATTTATGTGTACCAACATGGCAGAGTATGAAGCCCTCCTCACCGGCCTCTGAATGGAAAAGCAGTGGCACATAACAGACTTGAAAGTATTTGGTGATTCATTGTTAGTCATCAAGCAAGTTAATGATGAATTCCTAACAAAATATGATAATTTGTTACCCTATAAATGCATGGTGGATGATTTCAAGAAATACTTCACCTTCATACTGTTTGACCAAATTCCCAGAGCACAGAACAAAGTAGCTGACCAAATTCAATAACACTGGTCGAGATTGGCACCTCCATATTCATCTTGCCCTCTGGGCATATCGTACATCCATCTACACCCCTACAGGCGCCATCCCCTATTCTTTAGTGTATGGTGCCGAAGCCATCTTTCCAATTGAAGTTGAGCTCCCATCACTAAGGGTTTCTCTAAAGAATCTTATCAGCGAGGAAGATGCTCGTGTTGCACGACTTGCAAAACTGGAGTTACTTGATGAACGAAGAATCAAAGCCTATGATCATCTGCAAGCATACCAAAACCACCTCAAACGTAATTACAATAAAAGGTTCATCCTCATTAGTTCCAAGTGGGCGATCTTGTTCTTAAAGAGAATCAGCGTACTCAATAAGACTGAGAAAAGAAAGGAAAATTTGAGGTAAACTGGTTGGGGCCTTATGTTATAGCCACCAAAGATGGATCTGGGGCATACAGGTTGACTACTCTTGAAGGAGAGCCCCTCAAAGAACCCATCAATATCATGCATCTGAAGAAGTTCTACACCTAAGTCGGCTCAGTAACCCCACCGAATCAAAAAAATAAAAAAATAAAAAAATCAGAAAAATCCAAAAATAGTAAAGAGAAATAAATCCATCCTATGGTGAAAACCACCTTTTGGTGGCACCTTGGATAAGTACAAGTGGTGAAAACCTAGTAACAGACATCACTTGTAGAGGGCTTAATCATTATCTACCTGGCATCCTAGTTATTTTATGCTTTCATCCGCACTATCATCCTCACCCATCCCATTCTTGACCACTTGGTATATTTTGATTGAGCATTGGACGATCCATTTAGGTTGTCCCTCATCCTGAGCTTTTCAGTATCCCACCTTGAGCTTATGTCATTTGGCCCCTCGTCGATTGGTCTATGTCATCACATAGGATCATCCATTGTGTCAGTCTCCATCTAGATCTCATCCTGTCACATTGGTTTTTCTAGTCCTTGGTCGAACTACGTTGCATTGTCACGTAGGCAAGGTTGATCATTTGATCTACCCCCGGGGTATTTTAACCATCACATGTTGGTGGTCTATCATCTGTCTTCACCATCATCTTTTCATTTTATTCCTAATATTTTCATGAACTACGAGGGCTCTGCACTTTCATGTAGGCAAGGCTAGTCTCTGATCAGCCCCCGAGCCCCTAGGTCTATAGGATATGTCAATCTGTGTCCTTGTCTGGCTTGTTATTCTCAAATAAAATCCCCTATTATCAGAAAATTTGGTTAATGAAAAACATCTGGTGTCAAATTGGGTCATTCTAGTTTAGTATCCATCATCAGTCTCAACAGGATGCATCCTTCCTAGCAGCCTCATCAATCCCATCCATCCCCTTGATCCTATGGAAAAGGATGTTTTGTAATTGATTGTGATTGTTTGATGTTGTGGAGTTTATTTATCATTTGAGCTCACTATCAACACTTGTCATGGTCTCCTTGATCCATCATATCATGGTGTGCTTTGACTCGTCTACATAGGGGCTTATCTTTGTCTTTTCTTTGTTGTTGTCTTCTCAGTTGTCCCACATAGTACCCACCAAGATCCCTAAGGCCTTGTGTTACACTGGGGCATCCTTGTGTGTTTTTGGTTATCCCAATACCTGGCCTGACCAAGGTCATCATGAGCTTGGGGTGTATGGGTAGCCTTTCTGTTTGTTGTGTTTGTTTCATGCATTGGATGACAACTTGCCTTGGTCTTACATGTGAGGGTATCCGGTATCTTATGCTATAGCAAAAATTAGTGCTCTGAAGATGGCAACTCATATTAGGATTGCATTTCATCATCTGTTGCATTGCATTCACCCTATGATTTTGGTTGTGCAAATAATTTATCCTGCTCTCTCCCATTCTTCTCAGGATACTAAATTTTTTTGATAGGTGATAAATTACACCCATTTTTCACAATCACTACATACCCATCATCCATTATCATGACAGTTCTTATTGATGCTTATGACCATGGGTTATTTCCTTTCATTCTTAATTCACTATAAATTACAAAAGAATTATCACATATTAGGTTCATTCTATTAACCACACATACATCACCACCTACATCAAAAATCCATGCATGCATGGCCACCTGCATCACAAAGTGTCAGACTCATAATACATCACATCCTACATATATAAAATATTCATACAGAATCCATCATACACATATACATACATGTCAATAAATCAAATAGGAATCCATACACATAATTCATCCTAGATATAACATATGCATACATAATATCACCATCTGAATAGCTGCATTAATACAATCATCCATATTCCACAAATACATAAACCCAATCATCAATTATCATCTCATAAACATGTGAATAAATAAATCAACTCATACATCCACATAGGCATGAAGTATCATATCTTCATACATCAACATAAGCCTATAGTATCATAAACATGTGCATAAATCAACCAAAGTATCCATCTACATAAGCATGAAATATCATATACATGTGCATACATAAACTGAATCACCCATCACAAAAGGAAACATACTACATAGTGTCAATAAGGACTGTCCCCTATCATAATCACAGTAATACAATGTACGTCATATGTCCATCATACATCAAAATCTATCATGTATCCATCACATAGCCCTCATACATCATGAAATTAGGTACAAAATCTAGAGATGTAGAGCATCTCTGATCTTTGTCGATAAATACTACATGCTCCACCCTGCATCTGTCAAAAACTCAATAACCTGTCATCTCCCGATTGAGCTACCCACATCTGATCTCTATGGTGAATCTGGTACTGATCTCCTACCTGGTACAACACCCGATGAATCACTATAACCTTGGGTCCGCATCCCCAACGATTGGGATGGCACTAGCATCTGTGGTGTTTGTCAAACATACTGGAATATCTGTTGTGTTGGGTCTGGAACTGCATGGTAATACGCAGCCATCCAAAATCCTGCCTCCCTTGCATTCTCCTCTTGCTCAGCAACCCAACCTGAGCAGAATTCTGCTCCTAACGATATCTATCCAAATCTCTCGTGATCACTCTCCTCTCCTACTCCCAGGCCTCCTAGGATAGTCATAACTACACCATCTCTGCCTGAACCTGATCTCTCATCTCCTTGACAGCCACTGTTGCATCCCTCTCCCCCTGTAACCCCTGTGTATCTGTCCCTATCACATCACTGACCTGCATCAACTGCCACTGAGCCACTATTGCATCCCACTCCCCCTGCAACATCTACATCCATATCTCTATAGCATCTCTCTCCCTCTGAAGCTCCTGAACTCTCAAAACTGTTGCATCTCACTCTCTTTGTAGTGTTGATAGCTTTGAAACTGCCTCCTCTCTCCTCCTCTGGAGAGACTATATCTGTGCCTCTTCCAACTCTCTCTCACTCTATAGCACCTAAACCCACACCTGCACAACATCCCTCTCTACCTCCACCACCCGTACCTATGCCTGTGCTACATCTCTCTCTACCTGCATAATACGGGCCTGCTCCCTCGCCTGCCTCTCTCTCTCCTGCATCAACCCCATATTTCCCACTGTCTACTCTAAACAATGCACTCTATCCTATAGCTCATCTCGCTCCTGCTGGAGATCACCCACCCATTGCCCACTGGCTGTTGATACATGATCTATCATTCCCTCTGACTCTCCCCTAGCCTGCAATATAATAGTCTCTACCTATAGTCTGTCATGGTCCCAACTGATAGCAACTAACTCATCTCATATCCACTGTATGATAGCCTATAGTCTCTCTCTCCCTCCCCATCACCTCTACTTGTGTGGTTAAGAGGTCAACCATAAGTCCATAATCTCTTTGACCTGCTACTAGTACTCTTGATAGCTCGACTCTAAGTCTGATCACATTTGCCTTTGCTACCCTCAACCTTTGATCTGTACTCCAAAGCCTCCCCATAGTGTCCCTCGGCTGAGCAATAGGATCTTCTGAGGTAATGACAAGAACCACTGCCAATGGCTCTACATCCCAAATATCCATATCCAGAACATCTCCATCTATCTCCATAGCATCATCATCCCCACTACCCTCCTATTTCTACTGAACCTCCATGTCCTCTATAGTAGGGTAGACCCAAACTCTCTATGGCTGACCATGTATCCCCACTCTCATCAGTCTCCTTGACTCTCCTATCTCTGGCTACTCCTCATCCTCATTCTCCCCTATCTCTACAACGGGAAGCCCCTACCCTCGCACAATCTGCCCCCCCTCTGTTGTCTCCTACTCTCCATCCTCCCTGACTGACTCCTGGCCTCGATCTCCTCTCAGGCTCCATCTTGCTATCCACCCCCTCCCATCCCCTCCTGCTCTGTCACGGTCTATACCATCCTTAGTCATCTCCTAACCACTATCCTCTCTGGTTGACTCCTAGCCTCCATCCTATTGTCCATCCTCTCCCCACTCCCCTTGCTCAGCTCGTACCAACACTCTCCTCTGTCGTACCCTACCTCCTATACCAGTTTGCTAAACAGCTTCACCCTCCACTGTGTGTATTATCTCCAGCTCCGACTCATCTTGTTCTCCTACATCTGGCTCTAGGCCTATCCCACTCTCCTATCGTACTTCCTCTCTCTCATCCATGAATCCTGCTACATCCACCTCTGCCTTAGCCCTCCTCTGCTATCTCCTCCTCCTCCTCCTCGCTGGCTGTCCCACTGCCTCCATCCCCTCTCCTCCCCTCTGTGCCTGTCTCCTCCTATCTCTCACCCCCAACGCTCATTCTCTGATCCAAATCCTACGGCTCCTACAATAGGCACCAGTGGTCTAACCCTCTCCCATTGGTAGTTGCGCAACCACTGGTCATATCATACTATCACTCCTGCATCCTCCACTCCAACACATCTCCCAGGGTAGGGTACCTGCACTATCGCCACCCACGCCGCTCTGGCCTCCCTCAGTCTAAACATGGGCCCCCATGGTTGCTTTCTGGTGAGTTAATGAAACCTAATCAGTGCAGCTAGAATATCCTGTGTCAACCCAAACTGTCTCACCATGTTGTCTAGGAAATACATCTCCACTATGTGTAGAAGACTCTCAATCAGGACACACTGGCTCATAAAATACCCTCTCTACCTCTCCCCCTCCTCCCTCCATCCCCTGTAGTTTTGATACATATATGGCCGCAATAATATGTCTCTCTCTTATAAATCATCCATCATCCTCCTCCATCCTTCCATATCTCCTGACCTCCTATACCAAAAAATCTAGCCCCTCGCCTCTCCGTACCCCCATGCCACTAGCTCCCTATCATCCTCATCTCCCTCCCTAACTATAATAGGTCTAGTCACCATAATATGCTCCCAAGACCATACTTGTAGAAGGGTTGTGTGTGTCAAACTCATTGTATTCTGGTGGAAAATCATATGCATATCTCTGTACAACTGTGTTAAGACACAGGTACCCCATGAGAGTTGTCCCTCATGCCACTCGACAATATGTCGAATCACGTCCATGAATTAAAGACTACAGAACCGCCTAGTATGATTCAGTAATAATATCCCACTGATCAGACTACTTAAAAATAATGGCAGAGGTGGTACCCCCACTGTCAAACATCTATCTAGATCCAACTGTTGACCCTGTAGAGGTAGGTCATCGCATCCAAATAACACTATCATAGTGTGATCTAACTCAACCCCTCCTGATACTACATCACTAACCAATATCCCCACTATCAGTAGCTTCAAGATGTGCCATACATCCTCTAGTGTCACCGTCATCTCCCCCATCGATAGAAGAAATGTCGATGTCTCTGAGTTCCATCTCTCTATCAAGGCTATTAGCATCGCTCGATGTTCCCTAATCACCGGCACCTGTAGAAAGTGCAATAAACCCACATGATCAATGCTAGTCATGGCTGCTAAAGTCGCTGTCAATACCTCCGACCATCGCTCATGTGTCTGTAACCTCACAAAACCCTACATCCACACCACCCGATTATCCTTGTTTTTCCCTCATCCAAGAAATCTTGTTCTTCTGGCCTAGATGGTTGAGCCCCATATGCTAAGGCGAACCTGCCCCGAGTTGGGGCAGATTTGCCCAGGCTCAGGGTGAGCCCGCCCCAGGTCAAGGTGAGCCCGCCCCACATAGGGGTGACTCTGCCCTTGGTCTGGGCGAGCCTGCCCCGAACTGGGGCAAGTCTACCCCAGGTCAAAGCGAGTCCGTCCCGGTCCAAGGTAGGCCCGTGCTCGTCTCGAAGCGACTCCGCCCCAGGTCATGGTGAGCCCGCCCCACCTTATGGTGGATCCACCCTAGGTTGGGGTGACTCTGCCCTGGGCCAAGGCTGGCTCGCACTCGATCTAGGGCAACTCCGCTCTAGGTCAGGGCAAGCCTGCCCCACCTTAGGGTGAATCTGCCTCAGGTCAAGACGAGTTTGCCCCAAGCCGGGGTAGGCTCGGGCTCGAGCTGGGGTGACTCTACCCCCGATTAGGGTGAGCTTTCCCTACCTTTGGGTGAATCCACCCAGACTTGGGGTGACTCCACCCTCGGCCAGGGCGATCCTGCCTTGGGTCGGGGTGACTCTGCCCTCAACTAGCGCGAGCCCGCCTTGGGTCGGGGCGACTCCGCCCTTGGCCAGGGCGAGCCCACCCCAAGTCAGGGTGACTTTTCCCTGCGTCGGGGCAGATCTGCCCCACTGTATGGTGGATCTGCCTTGGTCTGGGGTGAATATTCCTCCTGGCCGCCCTACCCAACACCCCCCTAAATCCCCCCTTTCCTCCATTTTCTCGCCCAACTAAAAACTACCCATTTTTTTATTCCACCCTGCCAACAAAACCCACATTTTACATTTTTCCTCAACTATTTTAAAACATGTTAAATATTTAAAATACACCAGAAGGCTTTGATTACTCACCTAGTGGGGCACCGCGAAGTGGGTATGGCGTCTCTGTACCTCATCCGCCTGGTGAATGATCTCCAAATCATAATCTAGGGGCATCGTTGCTCCTTCTCCTCTCGCTCTTCTCTCCTTTTCTCTCAACTACTACAGTAACAATGAGACAAGGTAATTTTTCAAATTATTTTTTAACCCTTCTTTTCCCCCCTTTTTTTAAATAAAAGGTATTTCTTACCTTTTATTTAACCTTTCTTTCCCTAACTAATCCCCTTCTTCCCCAGAGCTGCCATTTGCAAACCGTGCGTCCAGTTGACTCCATTCAAAAGTCAAAATTGGTTAGTTTTTCAAGCTCTATCCAACGGTGTCTTCCATTTCTTTCCATTGAGAAGTCATCTAAGGCCCCTTTTTTCTTCCCCAACTGCCCTCTCGAGGGGCCATACCCTATCATTTTCCCTCCATCCCTTCGAGGCAGTCACTAGGGCATCCCTCTCTTTTTTCCTCCGCTTGGGTAGCTCATTCAACCTCTTTGATGCTGGGGCATTAGCCCCTACCACTTTCTTCATCACTGACATTTTATTTTTCTTCGAAACACTGTTATTCTAACAATATTTTGAAGAGGGGCAAAATGTAGACACCCAAATTTGATCCCTCCCGTATGATCAAATTTACCTCTTTATTCATCAATTCTATCAATATTAATTTATTTAATTAATATTATACTTCCCACATAAGGTTCTTAAAGTATTTAATTTAACAATAAAACACTTTATCTGGTACCTTTCTCCTCTCTAAATTAAATAAATACATCAATTTATTTAATTTAGTCATTTTAATCTTTTTGAATTAAAATCAATTTAAAATTCTTCTTTTCTCTCTCCTTGTCACATCCTCCATAATCCATCTCTAATTTGGATTAATTTAATTAATTCATAATTAGGATGTGCATCCTCTTAATCAAGGATGAATGTCACATCCTCCTACATTTGCCACTTGTCTCTAATCTTCCATTAATTATCATAATATAGTATTTGCATAACTTTAATCAAAGTCATTAGCCACTTTTAGCACCACTTTCTAGTCAATCTTTCCATTTTCCTTTCATGGCATTGACCCTCTTTCCTATGTGAATTTTTAATTCACTTTTATTCATCCTAGGTCTCTATCCTCCCAATGTGAATTTTTAATTCATATTTTATCCTTCCAAGGCTTCTAGAATATTTGACTTGTCACCTCATGCACATGTGACCAATTCCCACCTTTTTGGAGACCCTCTCTTATCCATTAGATTCTCCTAGGAATGTGAATTTTTAATTCACATTTATTTCTCCAACCACTTTCTCTTTTCCCATGGAGATTTTTGAGGAATTCCAAAATTCTTCAAATTCCATTTTCACTCACTTGGGGACAAGAGGTTCCTTTTTGAGGAAATCTTCTCACTCCCCAAGGTACTTGGAAGGTACTTGTCCTTCCTCCACATCATGTACCTCCCTTCCACATCACTTACACATCATCTCACCCTTAGCCAGTTCACAATCCACATGTGAAGATGTGAGGGCTTGTGAGTCCTCAACTCACCTTAGCCCTTCATCTTGGCCTTGTTGGATAAATCTCAACCATTGAATTCTCTAGATAATTCAAGTTTATCTATAAATACCCCCTTGTCTAAGGCATTTCCAACACTTAGCCATTTTGCAACTAAATGTTTCCACTTTGTGCACTCATCTAGCCATCAATTTCATCTATTTGCATTTTCATCCAAGCATATCGTTAAATCTTGCATTTAGCCACATCAAGAGCCATCAAAGGAGCATACAAAGTAATCTAAAATCAAGGGCCAACCAAGAAGTTTCTGCTAGAAAGAAGGTATAACCATTTGTCATCATCTAACACTTTTTCTCTTTGGATTAACAAATTTCTTAGGGTAATCTTGAGGTGTTTCTTTGTGTTTTTCTAGTGCATTTTAGTTGTTTAGAATAGGTAAAACATTTGGATATCACACCTAGTAGTGTAGCTGATAGAATGGTGGATCATTTCCTTCCCTTGCATTGCTCAGACAATCCATGAGTTCCAATGGCTAGCTGATGCAAAACCATCGATATGTACCCTAAGAAAAATTCCTTGCATGTACTTCAAAATAGAAAAATATAGACTAGATTAGGTCAAACAAAGGCATCACTATTTCAGTGAAACTTTTGTAAGTTTCAGTGATGCTTTGGAAAGAGTGCATCACTCTAGAATAGTTGCATTGGGGTTTAGAATACTACCATGCTTTTCTAGACAAACTTGTGCCTTTACAAAGTTTCAGAGCCATGCATATGCATAATTACAAAACCACACTTATTATTTATAGTGGTGCATTTGAAATTCTATCACACCTTTTCCATTCAATGACACTATTGAAAAATAGTGATGCATGTGCTGAATTAATAGAGCAATACCTTTTCATAAAGGCACACTTTTGCATTTTTAGGGCTTCAAACAAGATTTTTTCCTTGATTTTAGCAAAAAAATAATGTTGTGCACATGTGTGCAAGATTTATTTCATCCACTACAATCATGTGAGTGTAGGCCCAAGATTCTAGGTCAGATGATTTCTTTTGAGGATGAGAAGGATGATTTCCTAAGAGCGGCCAGTCTATACCATATTTGTTATATTCTAGAGATTCAGACACATCTTGTGATGATAATTACACTCATAGATCATTGGCATTCAAAGACCTCTTCTTTCCACCTCCTAACATGTGAGGCTACAATCACACTCAAGGATGTATGGTGCATCCTATAGGTACCAATTCACGGTGACAAGATTGTCTTCAATTCAAAGATGGGAACTCCCTCCATGTTCAAGGTACTAGGAGTGGATCATATGCATGTAGTGGGTGGCCAGATCGACCTATGAAGGTACCATGGTTGGTTCAGTAAATTGACTCTTGTGATTGGAGGAATCATCATGGGAATCTTGATGCTAGATAGATGTAGTTAAGGATTCAACCTCGATTGGGGTGCAATACTAGAGGGTATTGTTGAGGTTGTTCAAACTTATGCATGGAGACCATGTATTATGGAGACCCTATACCATGACATGAATCAGATGGCATATGTGTTAGGGAACAACTTATCAATAGGGGTTACCGTGTTACACATCTAGGTTTGGAAGCACATTTTTGTGCTTCAACCTATGATCATGCACTACCTTGTAATCTAGAGCTAGAGCATCCTATTGCTTCACAAATTGTCGAGCCACTCTATCAAGTAAGTACCTCTCAATGATATGAATTTGTCACCCCACCACCCACTGTTTCTGGCTTGCATAGTATAGTTGAGACTAATCATTGTCCCACTACTCTGTATTTAGATATGGGAACCACCTAAACATTTTCATATCATCGATCATTCTATGCCAGTAAACTATATCCACTGCACCAATATGGTGAAAAGTAGTCATCCTTTCATATTGGTAGACTGCAGGAATGTGATTATATCTTTAGAATCCATCCATGAGTGAAAGAATTCATATTCCCATGGGGAACATATTGTTGGAATGTAATTTCATTTGGTCTTAAGAATGTTGGAGTGACATATGAGAGAACCATGACCTTGATTTTTCATGACATTATCCATAAGACTCTAGAAGACTATGTGGATGATATCTTGGCACCAATATTTGATAGACTTGAGAAATATCATGTATGGTTGAACCATAGGAAGTGCATCTTTGGTGTCACTATAGAAAATCTCTTGGGATACTTTATATCATGAAGGGCAATTAAAGTGGACCCAGCTAAAGTCAAGGAAATCATGGATATGCAACCACCACATACACTTAAGAAACTTCAAGGCCTACAAGGGAGATTGTAATCTATGAGAAGCTTCATAGTGCAACTAGCTAACAAGTGCCACCCGTTCACTCATCATTTTCATAAGGGTGCATGGCCTACAAATGGGATCTAAATTGTGAGCAAGAATTTCAAAAACTCAAGGATTATTTAATGATGCCACCGATCTTGATGCCACTGATAGCATGAAAGTTGTTGATATTTACATCTCAACTAACTCAACAACCCTGGGGGCTCTTTTGGATCAACATGATGAAATGGGAAAGGATAGAGCTATATATTACATCAACATAACCTTCATGGGATATTAGTTGAATTATCATGTATGCATGCATACTCTAGTTACTCACTCTATGGGCAGTATTTTATCATGCAAACCTACAATGAGTTAAAAAAACCCAATCTACCCACTAAATAGGCTATGCAATTTGATGTGTTTTAATGTTTAGACCAAGTACCACCATTTAGTGAGTTCTTGTGGAAGAAAAACACATGCAAATCACTTGATCACCTCATTGAGTTAGTATACATGCTATTTATTATTTTCTTGTTTTCATTTCATTCCACTCTTAGATGATCCATCATTGATAACCAAATTGAGAAATCCTACATGAGCCATCTTGCATGAATTCTCCTTAAAGGGTCCTGAAATTGGCTAAGTCCTGAAGTTTCAGGCTTTCAAGTTTTTCTTCCCTTCATAAACATATGCTTTCTCCATCACTCCTGCTACTTCATCTTTGCCTTTGCTTTCCTTCTAAGTTTTTTGGGTTTCGGCCATAAGCCTTTCCTTTTAACCCTTACTGCTTTGCTTTGGTAACCCTTAAGCCTTACCCCTAATCACTAAAGTCCCAAAGAGGCTTTTCAATATTTTTGCAAGTCTTGACTTATCAGAATTTAGGGGTTGAGCTTCACTCTTATCTCTTTCCATCTCTTCATCTCAAGAATTAAGCCTTCCTCTCAATCCCTAATCCCCAGAATATCATCTTTGGCTTCCTATCATCGAACTTTCATCTTTTGCCTTTCTTCCTTCTTCCTTTCACTCCTTCAAAAAAAATTCTAAGTGTTGAGTTTTCGGACTTTGAGCTTCAGCCTTATCCTTTACCTCTCACCTTTCTTTGGTAAGAGGTAACTCTTCTCTCTAACCCATGATGGCTCCTTTTGGACTTCGGCCTTCAATCTTCCCTTTTACCTTTTTCATCTCTATAATAAGGCATAAGCCTCCTTATCAACCTCTGAATCCCAAAAAGGGTGAACCTTTTGGACTTTATGATTTACTCCTTTGACCTTATCTTTTCTCTTCTACTAGTATGTGGTAATTGGAACACCCAAAGCTCAATCACTAATGATTTGATACCAAGATGTGCATAAATTATGGAGTGGGTTTGACACTTGATCTTTGATAAAGATTCCTTTTCACAGTGTTGGATAGGACAATTGAGAGGGAGGGTGAATCAGTTGTCATATATTATAACCTTCAATTCAATTACTAGAGCTAACACATAAATCAATTAAATGATTAACCATCAAATGCCAATGCAAAAACACAATAACACTGTATTTATGTGGAAAACCCAATGAGAGAAAAACCACGGTGAGGATTAACTCATACTATAGAGAATATCAAACCCAATTACAAAAAGGCTCACTACCTAAAATAAGGCTCGCTGCCTAAAATGTGGCTCACTACCTACAATAAGGACTCACCGTTCGAACTCAATATGCATAGGGCTACAACATAGAGATACAAAATAAGACAAAGAAGATGTGTTACAGAGAGACAACAATCCCAATGCAACAAAGGATTCCACCACAGTCACTAATCAACTTGCATGAATGATAGAGTTCACCTTATGCTCACTGCATCCAGAAACTCAACATTAAGCTTTGCACTAATCAACCACACACATAACTCACACACTTTCACGATAGCCTCAAAATTACATCTCCTCTTTTGCTTATATTCCTTCTTTTCTTGTGTAAAATTTTCATTGCTAGATCATTTTGTATTTATACTATCTCCCACCTTGAAAAAGATACAAAGTCAGCCATCCAACTTCAAATTCAAATTAGGTCAGCCCAAAACATCCTAGGGTGGAATTAGAATGAGGAAAACCCAAACACACACTTCACCAGGACCCATAATAGATCCAACGCACTTCATCAACTTCGAAGATAGTGCTTAACACATGGTCGACCAAACTAGTGTAAAACACAGAGAAGGATTAAGTTCGACACTTCCATAAATTAAAAATATTTTCAATGCAATCATAAAATATTTTCTCTAAACCCACAAGTCAATAGACTTCAACAAAGAGAAATCCAGACCAGCAACATTTCTCTCAAACCTCAACCAGTACATAGAAAAACATAGTTCACAACTAGTGAGCACAACTTGATCTTCACAAAGAACCAACAACCAAGAATCTAGATATAGCAACCTTCAACAACCTTGAATAACATATTTGATCTACACAAACATAGGGACAAGTACCAGATCAAAAACCTCATTAGCTAAACACCTGTAATCTTCCTTTAATATAATTTTCTGAATATCATCAACATATACAGTCAACAACAACTAGTAGATAACTAGCTAACCAGTTGACATCAATGACAATAGTTTCATTCCTTTTTCCATTCTTGCAAAAATCTCCCCCTTTGTCATTGATGGCAACATATAATGCGAAAAACCATCAAAGACACATGGATACCAAAAATGAAAATACTTCTCAAGATTTTTTTTGCTTCTCCCCCTTAGAAGATTATCTTCCGCATTACCTTCTTTCTCTTATAAGCTTTCTCTCCCCCTTTGACATCAATGGAAAAGGTTAAAGATATGTTCATTGAATCTTCGTTTGACATGAAAAATAAAATACTCATAATGACAACACTTGAAAATACCTGCTCCCCCTGAGAGGTATCCACCAAAACATCAGTCTAAAAAGATAGAACCATGAATCCACTAGACTGATGCACCTCCAAATGCATCCTAGTTTATGAAAGGAGGGGAAATAACCCATAAATTCTCTTGGAGATACTCAAAAGTATCTTTAGGAAAAGACTTTGCAAATATATCCGCAATCTAATCCTTTTTTGAAACATACTCAAGCTTGACTTCATTCTCCATGACCTTTTCTCTCAGGAAATGATACCTGATAGATATATGCTTCATTCTCAAGTGCATCATAGAATTTTTTGAAATGTTAATTGCACTTGTATTATCACAGAAGATAGAAATAGGATCATCATATAGCACTATGATATCATTCAATGTCTATTTCATCCATAACACTTGTGTACAACAAGATGAAAAAGAAATATACTCAGATTCAACATTAGACAAAGAGACTAGATCTTTCTTCTTACTTAACCATTCCACCAACCTATGTATCCAAGAAAGAATGCACCACCACATGTACTCTTTATGTTATCTATACTTCCAGCCCAATCTTCATCTATATAGGCACTGAGTGTAAAGTCAATATCTTTAGGATAGCATAAACCATAATTCAGAGTGCCATTCAAATATCTGAATATTCTTTTAACTGTAGTAACATGTGCTTCCTTTAGATCTTCTTGAAATGTAGCTACAAGACAAATCGAATGCATAATATTTGGTCTAGTAGCAGTCAAATACAACAGTCCACCAATCATAGATCTATACTTGCTCTGATTAGCCTTAGGTGAATCATCATCTTTACCCAACTTGCAACTAGTCACCATAAGAGTACTTACTAGTTTGGAACCGTCTATCCCAAACTTCTTCAACATCTCTCTCACATACTTAGACTGTGAAATGAAAATTCCCTTCTCCATTTGATTAATCTATAGCCCAAGAAAGTAATTCATCTCCCTAACCATAGACATTTCAAATTCTTTTTGCATTTCATCTACAAACATCTTGCACATCTTTTCATTTCCTCTAGAGATAATGTCATCAACATACACAACTACAATCAAGATTTTGTCATTTTCATTCTTAAAGTACAAATTACTATTTGTCATACCTTTGTTAAATCCTTGTTGACTCAATTACTTATGGGTATGTGCAGGATCATGATGGGCCAAAAAGTGGCAATATGCTAGGTATGTGGTTGACGACTTTTTTTTAACCCAAAATTTATGAAACAAAAAATGTTTTTAGAGGAGATTCTCAGCTTTCCACCAATATAAATTATCCTTTACTTTGAATTTAATAAGTAATTATTATTCATTTTCTATTCAAATTATGACTAAAGTCTCGATTGATAGACTGATTGAAAAAAATCTATAGCTTTAAAACGGTATCACATTTTTTGAATCCAAAACATGCGTCACATTCTATGCTTCACATACTATAGGATTAAAAAAGAAATTTGAATTTCATGAAGTTTTGACCAAGTTAAGGTGGTGGACAAGTTTTTATATTTTTTAAAAGTTGTAATAAAAAATCATAATTAATTGTTTACTTGGAAAAAATTACAAAAAATATGCATCACATTGGGACATGAGTCCTCTACTTATATCTAAAATATTATAAAAACATATTATCATTTTATTGTGGTTAGGGTGGTTAGACAGACACCTACTTCTTATTTTATTACAACTTTTAAAAAATATGCATGCTAGAAACTGTTGTCACCTAGAATTGCACCCTGTGCAAGGTTTACAAGAAAATGAGCATTCTAGAGCAACATGGGATCACTCTAAGGCCATGGGTCACCTATGATTGAAGTGAACCTCTGGAGAAGGCTGACTTCCTTTGGGTATCACCTAAACTATTGATTCCTTGAGAGGAAAGAGGGAAGAGATGCATAAAAATGGAAAAACTAGACCTATGGTGATACATCGTAATAATGAGAAATCATGAAATGAACACAGTAAGGACACACTCTTGAAGGCCTAATTCGATTGATTTACATACATAGAAAAACTTCTTTCAGATTTAATGCTTTAGTCCTAACAAGTTTGGCCTACACATACACATTGGGAAGGAAAGATCAATTTCACAACCTTAAGATACAAATGCAGAAATGTGAAAACAAAGTTATAGACTCGCATGTGCAAAAGAAAGATACAAAAATGAGAATAAATACAAACATGAACATGAACTTCCAAGGTAAACTCTGTGTTGTACTCAGGATTCTAGTTGAGTTACAGAAAAACATACATTAATTGAGAAAGGATTGATTAAAAAATCACTAACTCTTCAAAGTGTGTAATTAGAACTATTTACAAAAAGGAAAAAAATGCCTTATATACAGACTGTATGTTGGCCCCTTAGGGCTTACAAAAATATCCCAGTTCAGAAAAAGATCTATCTCAGATCTTTGATGAATTAATTGCAGAAGCCTGCGTGTCCCTGTTGTTGGTGTCGGTGTGAAGAATTGCTCTTAGAGAAGCCCTCTCCTGATCTTTTGTAGCATTAATTCTTCTGATCCATCGTGTCCATCTACCGAGTCTCCTATTGAAGAGCTGCATTGAATGTCCCCCAAGCTCAGAATAGATATATGTTGTATTCATGTTGCATTTTTCCTGCATTGGCTTTCCACGTTTTGATCAAACTGCCACGACTCACCTCAAATCCCTCTGGTTAGTTGAGCACCTTCCACGCGGGCCCTGCAATTGGTCAAAAGTCTCTTGAATGGAATTGCATCTTGGCAAGACACTAAAAGTGTCTTGCCAATGCAATTATGTGTCTCTACAGCTTTAGAAGTTATGTTAATACTGCCAAAACCATCAGCAAGACAAATGGATTCGGTTAGAAGTCCCAGCGAGCACCATTGAGCCACACTGATATCATTTTCATTTGATACATCTATCGCTATCAGCTAGAGATCATATGCTCGGGAAGACCTCCTAATGAGCCCTCCATCTCTCAGAAAGCACATACGCAGTCGGTATGACTCTTGGCGATGACCTCTCGTCGAGCTCATTTCATTTTCCCCCAAGCCTACTCTTCTCCTTGGGCTCGAGCTCCTTTGGCTTTCGGTGAGACATTGGTCTGTCGACCGGACTTGATACCGAGCGCCTCTTCACTCTCTATCAAGCTATTCAATTTACTTTCGTTGAGACTCTCACCGAACTCCCTTTTTCTTTCTGAGTTCTTCTCACCCTTCAGTAAGACATCTGATGTCGACGGGACATTCTGGCAAAGTCCCTTAGCCACACCGAGGTTCCTTTGTGTCGGTGGGACTCCTGCCAAAAACAACTGCATCGAGGTTCACCCTTTCCTTTTGGCGAGAATTTTGTCATCGCCAAGACCTCCTGGTGAAGCCCCTCACTTTTTCTGAAAGCATCTCTTGCCTCGAGACTCCTCACACATCGGCGAGACATTGAACCTTCGCTAGGACTTCTCACCGAGCGCTATAGGTCTCCTCGAAGCCTATGGTTGCCGAGAGTCTCAGAAAATGATGATTGAATAGCCTATTGGCCAAGGAAATCCATGTGGTGAGAGGTCATACCAAATCCTGTCTATTATAGCGATAGGCTCTATAGGCTCATTCGGCATGACAGAAACTAGGTCTCAGCGACCTGCTCAGGATGGAATAAATCAAATAGTTAGTCGGCCAGACAGTAGGAGAGTCTTGCCGACTTTCTCCTTGGATGATTTTCATGCTGAATCTTCCTAGGGTGGCCTCTCCCACTGAGTTCCCTGTGACCTAGCAATAGATGTAGAGTCCTTACCCTTGTGTGAATGTACCATTGGCCTTTGAAGATCTAACATTTGATTATCTCGCCTAATTTAACTGTAGGTGGAATAGAGGCAATAATTCTGGCGACCTCTGCGGGATGTTTTCCTGCTAAACATGAGAACCAGTGACTAGGCCTATTCATTAGGCATGGAGTCATTAGAGAACTCAGAAAATAAATAAAATGTCAGTCTTGCACATGGCCTCAACCTCATGAGATCCATGGGTCACAACAGGTTGCCAAAAAAATGAAACAAGGGAAAACGACAAAGAAAAATACCACGTTAAACATCATTCAGGGGATGGAACAAAATAGAAAAAAAATAAACCATAGTGCGAAGCACTTATTGAAAATATAAAACCTAACTAGATATATACAAGGACACTTATCAGGCTTGAAAATAGGGTTTAAGGTGTATCCCATTGACTAGGATAGGAAGCAAATCCCCTTCTATCATAGCTAGCTGATAAGCATTGTGCTCCTTACAGCTTGTGACAATAAATGGACCAGTCCACATATTGTCGAACTTGGTGTGATGGCCTAGCCCACTTTTAAGAACGTCCCACCTGAGCACGAGGTCTCCCTGCTTAAAAGACTTTGTTGTAGCCTTCTTATCAAAAGTCTTCTTTGTCTGGAGCTGATGATCCTCCAAAGTTTTCATTGCTCTGTCCCTTGATTCTTCGAGCTCCATGAGCTTTGCATACCTTACAGACACTGGGTCTTGTCCCTCAAGCATCTCCAACTAGTGAAGAATGTCTAGAGCTGGAAGTTCCACAGATAGGGGCAATCTTGCCTCTTTGCCATAGACCAACATATAAGGTGAATTGCCAACACACCTCTTAAGGGTCACTCTGTCTGCCCAAAGTGCATTCTTTAAACTAATGTGTCAGGTCCTTTGATTATCCTATATGGTTCTTTTAATGATCCTAATGAGATTCTTATTTGTGCTTTCAGCTAAGCCATTTCCTTGAGGATAATAATTTGAAGAGGTGTTCAAATGAATACCATGTTTGATATCCCAATCAATCAGTTTTAATCCCACAAATGCAAGAGCATTATCAGATATGATGGAGTCAGGAACTCCAAATCTGGTGACTATATCTTCATAGAAGCTTAAAACTAAAGACTCTCTTGCTTCCTTCAAAGCTACTACTTCTATCCACCTTGTAAAATAGTCAGTGGCTGTAAGTACCCACTTGTGACCAGTACTAAAAGGTGGGTTCATTGGACCGATGAAATCAACGCCCCATCTCATGAAGGGCTGCTCCACTTGAATTGGATGTAGAGGCATAGCAGGCATCTTTTCCTTTCCTGAAAACAGAGCACATTTGATGCACTTTCTTGACCAGGCATATGTGTCCTTGAACAAGTTGGGCCAGTAGTAACCAGCTCTCATGACCTTTCAGGCAGTAGTTCTGGGAGAAAAGTGACCTCCTGCAGCTCCGTCATGAAACTCATGAAGCACTTTTTCAATTTGGTCACTGTGAACGCATCTTAACAAGACACCATTTAGATCCTTTTTAAAAAGAAAATTTCCCATCAACACATATGGTATGGACTACAGTCTAAAGTATCTTCTTTTGGCTCTATTTAGACCTAATGGACATTGACCAGTTTGTAGAAATTGGGTCATATCTTCGACCCAATTAGTTATCCCCATGGGCACATCGTCTTGAGCATTATGAGGCTCATTGGTATTGGCAAGCATAGCATCCTTTTCTAGTTCACTTTCACTGCTCGACCCTGAAGCAAGTTGTTCACAAAGACCTTTACCTCTAACTAGTTTGGTGATGCTAATATCTACATCGTATTCCATGACCCTAGTGATCCACCCTGCTCTTTTTTCATTCAAATCCTTGTTCAACAGAAATTCCTTCACACTTGAGTGTGCAACCAGAATATGAACCTTATTGTTTGAGAGCAAAGGTTTAAATTTCTTCAGACTTCTAATCACAAAGAGAACATGTTTTTCAAAAAATGTATACCTTTCTTCATAATCATCAAGTATTTGGCTAAAAAAGGCTATGGGTTGCTCCAAATTGTCGCTATTCTTCTGAACTAGCTTAGCAGAGATTGCACCACTACTACCAAAAGCATATAAAAAGAAGTCTTTAGAGAAGTCTGGGTTTACCAATGTCAGAGCAGATGCTAATGCCTCCTTAATTTCTCCAAAATCGTGCTTTGCCTCCTTTGTCCAACTGAAGACTGCATTTTTCATTAACATAGTTGTTAGAGGTTGTAGTAGGTTTGCCACGTCTAGAATGAACCTTCTCATAAAGTTGATCTATCCCAGAAAGCTCTGTAGGCCCTTCTTGTGATTAGGCAGTGGCAAGTCAAGTATGGCTCTAACTCTTTCAGGGTCAATAGTGATTCCCTGCTTTGACACTATGTGTTCTAATAGTTTCCCTTCATGGAAAAAAAAGATACTTTTCTTTGGATTGAGGGAGATACCAAACTTTCTGCATTTTTCAAACACTTGCCTAAGATGTAACAGATGTTCATCAACATTCTTAGAATAAACTGTGATGTCATCTAGGTAAATCAGTATAATCTTGTTGATCAAACTTTGAAACGCCATGTCAATGGCTCTTTAAAATGTGGCACTAGCATTGGATAAACCAAAAGGCATCCTTTTGTATGCCATGGTGCCCCATTTAGTTGTAAAAGTAGTCTTAAACTGATCTTCCTCTTTAACTAGAACTTGATTATATCCTGAAAAACCATCTAGTAAGGAAAACCTTTTAGAACCAGCAACCTCTTGTAAGATTCGTTCCATGGAGCGCAATGGGTAGTCGTCTTTTAGAGATCAGTTAAGATCCCTGAAGTCTACATAGAGCCTTATCTCACCACTTTTCTTTCTAATTGGTACAAGATTAGAAACCCATGAAGTGTTCTTGATAGGGAAGACAATACGCTCCTCAACTAGTTTAGTTAGCTCCTTAATCATTAGGGGCTCAAGTTTAGGATTCAAGGGCCTTTACTTCTACCTTACTGGCTTGGCGTTAGGTTCTAGTTCAATTGTATGTTGAGCAATATGGGGATCAAATCCTTTAAAATCTGAATACTCCCAAGCAAAGACATCATAAAACTCTTAGCACAAAGCAACAAAAGCTTGTCTATCTTCAGGTGAACAAAGTTTTCCTATCTTAAGAAGTTTACCTTTGAAAATCTCTAGCTCTTCATAATGCTCTTGTTTGATTTGCAAGTCAGCTCTACCCCCTTTGAGCTGATCGTCAGTACTAAAAATTGACTCTAAGGTAACCAGGCCCTTGGGAAATTTATTTGTCTTCAGCTATATGACCTGATCACCATATTGCTACTTGAGTTTTGCTTGATTCACCATGGAGAACCGGTCTTCCTCAAGCAAGAAGGAAAGGATCTGCTCATCACTGTCAAAGACTTGCCAGTGAATGTTGTTGTCAGGAATTGAGGGTCTGACTACGACCTTCACATACTGCTGCACCTTTTCTTTTCTGATGTCATTTGGAATATCAAACTATGCTCCAATGGTTGCGAGCCTGTCAGCATGCTTGTTCTGATTTCTTGGGATAAACACTAAGTTAAAGGCATCAAAATCTTCGAGCATGCTCCACACTCTATTTTTATAGGACTTTAAGGTGTCATTTTTAGCAACATTCAGGCCCCTTACTTGATTAACAATTAATTTTCTGTCCCCATGGGCTTTCAAGTTGGTTATTCCTCTCTTTCTTGCCCACTCTAGACCTTGAACAAGGCCCTCATATTCAACAGTATTGTTAGAGCATGCAAAAGAAAAATGGAATGTAGAGTAGTACCTATCACCTTGTGGAGAAATCAACATTGCACCTCCTCCTGCTCCATTTTTACTTCTAGAACCATCAAATAACATCTCCCAAAGTCCATTAAGCGGTTGCAATAACAGATTTGCATCTTTCTCCAAGTTTGGAATCTCTGTATCAGGCTCAAGGATGACATAGTTGCCCATACTAGCATCTTGAATAAGGTCCTTAGGACTATCCAATACATTCTCAACTGCCCATTCATGCAGCAGCACATCAAGAATAGCTTCTGATTGGAGTTCTTGAGCACCAGCTAGTTCATTGTCAGAAAGAATGACATAATTTTTATTTGCAGCAGAAGGAGCAACATTGATGGGGCTTGGGTTATATGGCTCAATGTGGTCTTTGGCCAACCTTTCAGACTTGATGGTAACCTTAGTCCCATATCTTGTTCTAAATAGCATATGTGACCAATCAGCTGATACATAACCACCTATCTTGGCTGTAAAGTCTCTAGATAAACACAAGGAAAAGAAGGGTGGAAGATCTATGACACATATGTCTTGAGGAACTGAAAAAAATGGAGGGTGAGGTTTAAATCCTTAATAATATCCAAAGTATTAACTGAAGTACCATCCAATTGGATCACTCCCTTCTCCAAAGTCTGGTATTTTAGTCCAAGTTTGTTAGCAATTTGTTTTGGCATGATGGAGCTGCTACCTCCATTATCTACCATATAGTTATGGACTAATTTATCACTGATAATTACTGACAGGTAGAAAGGAGGTGGTTTGACTTCTTTTCCTACTTCTTTGCTGCATTGTTTATCATCTACCTGAGCATTATTTGTCAAAACAACCCTATCTTGACCTAATGGGGATTCAGACTTACCTGATAACTTAAGATTTGTTAAGGCTGAACATAGAATATCCTTTTGACCAGGGATGACCAATGAATCCCACATATACATCGTCACATTTTTCTTTTTCATACTATCAAGAATGTTAAAAGGTACAACTAGGTTTACTTTATTGTGTACCTTTACGCCAGTGTGATCAGCTTGTAAGAGTGGTTGCTCTTTAACTGGGAGTTGTTGATTTCCTTGCAAAACACTAGCCACTCGAGAGGTAGATGGTTCCACAGCTGCTGCCCTTCCTCTATTAGCTACTTGGTTAAGCTCAAATGCTCTCTTCTTTGCCCTGGTGTTAGCTGCAACTAGAGAGCTGTCCTCATTCAACTTGTAGAATTCTTGACCTTGCCAGTTAAGCAGGGTTGTATCATTGTTGAATTGGTCCTGATGTTGTGGAGAAGGCTCATTAGGTGTATGCGGTCGTGAACTTGATGCATTTTGTACCATCAGTGCTTGATTGATGAGTCCATTTGAACAAGTGGCTTGATTATGAGGCTGGTTACAAGGGTAGCACCACTCATAATCAGCTGCTAAGTTGTTTTGAGTGGGAATCAGGTCCCTTACTGCACTAACAGGTGCTGGAGCCTAGGCATGAAAAGGCCTTGTGTTCACACTCTGACTTGGGCCCTAATACTATTGTCTATTCCCTTGGAATTGCTGTTGTTGACCTTGAAAAGGCTAACTTGAGGCCTAATTTTGCTATTGATAAGGTCTGGAATATGTCTGTTGCTTTTCCAAGTTCACCAACTTGTTACCAAAAGTTTGTAAGAGACTTTTGATCTCTTGTAATTCATTTGATGAGCTTGAAGCAACACTTTCTTGCTTGTCAATGGTTGGAACAACAGCTAGTAGCGTTGGTACAGCTAGTAGAGGTGTGAAAGGAGGTATTTGCAAATGGATGTTTGCGTGAATTTCTAGAAATATTGACAATCTTCAGGTCCTCTTCTGTGGGAACTCTGTTGAATTCAGAGCCCTACATTTTTGCAGAAGATCATGAATTTTGCTTCTATGTTGTGATAAAACCAAAATTGTTTTCAATTTATTATAATTTGGATGCAATAATTCATTTATTGATACTTACAATTTGTGTGGCTAATTTCATATAACCACTAGAGCCAAGTTTGTATTGCCCTTGCTTTTCTAGTCTTGCCTTTGTTGCCTTCGATGTCTCGGGCAGCCTATGCAAAGTTTGGAATATGTTAGATTATGTAAAAAGAAAGAGTAATCAGTATATAATTACATTGTTGATAGTATCACACATAGCATACTACTTTTTTAAAAAATTTAATGGCATTTCCATAGCATACAGACATTGAGAGCATATAAAATACAGAGTTCAATCCATGAATTATAGAAAATAGATATTTGTTGGTTATATTCATATTGTTGATTACATTGCACAAAATATACTACAACTACATAAATATCAGATGGTGACAGTTGTCTATGCAACCACATTTTTCATACATGTCTACCAAAGCATTTTATCAAACAGTTCATTGCCTTGCTGCTATGGCTAAAAGCCTAAAATAGGTGCTTTCAAACAAGCTATGGATGCTTGGAAAAAATCTATCAAAGCATAATAGTAAGCAATAGCATAGACAAGGAGTGAACTGTTTCAAAAATGCCTCAAAGAAATGTGGTCTCATGGTGATGGAATGCCATGACAATCCATAGCAATTTGCTTGTCATGGCATTCGTTATGGCATTCCATCACCATGAGACCACATTTTTTTGAAGCATTTTTTCAAATAGTTCACTACCTTTTCTATGCTACCACATTTTTCATACTGCTATGGCTAAAAAATAAAAACCTCAAATAGGTGCTTTTGAACAAGCTATGGATGCTTGGAAAAAATCTACCAAAGCATAATAGTAAGCAATAACATAGACAAGGCAGTGAATTGTTTGAAAAATGCCTAAAAGAAATGCAGTCTCACAGTGATGCAATGCCATGACAATCCATAGCAATTTGCTTGTGTCATGGCATTCATCGTAGATTCCATCACCATGAGACTACATTTCTTTGAGACATTTTTTTCAAGCAGTTCACTGCCTTGTCTATGCTACTGCATTTTTCATACATGTCTACCAAAGCATTTTATCAAATAGTTCATTGTCTTGCTGCTATGGCTAAAAGTCTAAAACAGTTGCTTTTAAATAAGCTATGGATGCTTGGAAAAAATCTATCAAAGCATAATAGTAAGCAATAGCATAAACAAGGTAGTGAACTATTTCAAAAAATGCCTCAAAGAAATGAGGTCTCATTGTCATGGAATGCCATGACAATCCATATAAATTTTCTTGTCATGGCATTCGTTATGGCATTCCATCACCATGAGACCACATTTTTTTGAAGGATTTTCAAATAGTTCACTCCCTTTTCTATTCTACCACATTTTTCATACATGTCTATCAAAGGAATTTTTATCCAAGCAGGTTCAGCAGCCTTCATGCTATGGCCAAAAAGTAAAAACCTCAAATAGGTACTTTTGAACAAGCTATGGATGCTTGGAAAAAATCATGCAAAACACAATAGTAAGCAATAACATAGACAAGATGAGTGAATTGTTTGAAAAAAATCACCTAAAAGAAATCTGATCTCACGGTGATGCAATGCCATGACAATCCATAGCAATTTTCTTGTCATGGCATTCATCATGGCATTCCATCACCATGAGACTACATTTCTTTGAGACACTTTTTCAAAGGTTCAGCGCCTTGTCTATGCTCTTTACATTTTCATACATGTCTACCAAAACATTTTATCAAGCAGTTCATTGCCTTGCTACTATGGCTAAAAGCCTAAAATAGGTGCTTTCAAACAAGCTATGGATGCTTGGAAAAATCTATCAAAAGCATATTAGTAAGCAATAGCATAGACAAGGCAATGAACTGTTTCAAAAAATACCTCAAAGAAATGTGGTCTCATGGTGATGGAATGCCATGACAATCCATAGAAATTTGCTTGTCATGGCATTAGTTATGGCATTCCATCACCATGAGACCACATTTTTTTTGAAGCATTTTTCAAATAGTTCACTACCTTTTCTATCTTTACCACGACCCTCGCTATGTTTACCAAAGCATTTTATCAAACAATTCATCTCCTTGCTGCTATGGCTAAAAGTAAAAAACTCAAATAGGTGCTTTCGAACAAGCTATGGATGCTTGGAAAAATCTACCAAAGCATAATAGTAAGCAATAACATAGACAAGGTAGTGAATTATTTGAAAAAATGCCTAAAAGAAATGCAATCTCACGATGATGGAATGCCATGACAATCCATAGCAATTTTCTTGTCATGGAATTCTTCGTAACTTTCGATCACCATGAGACTACATTTCTTTGAGACGATTTTTCAAGCTGTTCCTTTGCCTTGTCACAATGCTCTTGCATTTTCATACATGTCTGCAAAGCCTTTTTATCAAACAGTTCATTGCCTTGCCGCTATGGCTAAAAGCCTAAAACAGGTGCTTTCAAACAAGCTATGGATGCTTGGAAAAAATATATCAAAGCATAATAGTAAGCAACAAGCCATGGTCCCTCGCATACTTTAGATAGGTACCAGTTTTCTTAAGGACCTTGGTTCGGTTGAATTTTTTATCACCGAAGAGCACAACTAAATGGTTAATGAGCTCATCTTTTAAGTATTGATTTTGGGCATTCCATCGTGTATGTATGGTGGGCACAAAGAGATCCAATGTAATATCACTTAGATGTTTACCAAAAAAACATCATTTCTTGTAAAATGATCATGGGATCATTAGTCTAAAAAGAGTGATCAATAAATAATTTTCATGTGGATTATATATAATAATAATTAAAACATTTTAAAGTACATGGGACCTTCTCTATCTTTATGGGAACGAAATCCTCGGTCATCACAAGTGTGACTGGAAATGTTCTCATACTAGTAATACGCAAAGATCTAGGAAATGCTGCTAAAACATCACCAGTAGCAGTGGCCTCTCCCCAAGTACATGTCTTGGCACATGTTGAGCGTAATGTTCTTTGCTAGAGGGTGGATTAGCAATTCTGCATAGTATGTTGCCAACATTTTAACGACAATATAGGCGGATGATGGGGTTAGATAATGTGATATGCCACGGAGATTAAGATGGACACTTGTACCAACCCTTACTCCTCGGGGAAGCACTTGCAGTACCCAGATCATGGCCAGGAGCATCATGAGGAGGCAAATAACCCTATAAAAACAACACATATTTTAGTTCATGACATAAAAGAGTACAAAATATAAAACCATGAATGAACTTATGCTATAATTAAAGACCTCATCACAACTTACTTGCAAGTTTTGTAATCTCTCTATCAATACTTTAACCCTCTCTCTTATCTCATATGTTTGAGGCATTTTGAACATCAACTGAGTCATTTCTTCATTGCATATTTTTATGAGCTTCTTTATCGTATCGAAAGGGTTTGCTAAATAAGCCATTTCATCATCAGAAAATATTGACTGCACCTCACTATGGATGCTCTCCTCTACTCCTGGTGCCTTTCCCCGATCAGTCGATTGCAACAATAATATTAAAAACATTATCGAAATTAACCCAAAAAACTTATGAAAAAAACATAATAATAAAACATTCTCCTCGTATCTAATTTGTACAATTACAATAAGGCAAACCTGTCAGGTAGAAGTGGCTGAAGATACATCGCGATTTGTGCTCTGGGCCAAAGCCTTCTCCCTACAATCAATGTCCCCCTATGACAAAAATTAAATATAAAAAAACATTACCAAAATGAAACCAATAGACTTATGAAAAAAAACATAAGAATAAAATGGTATATTGGAGTCATTAATTGGAGGCTGGGTAAAATGGTACATAGTACATACCACCCCCATAGTAATTGTGTTTGTAACTAAGCGATTCAAATTGTAATCAATTAGCAACTCTTCCCTTGCAGTTATTGATTTTATCGCACATACAAATACACGGTTTCCCTCGCGCGCCTCGAATATGCAATTGGGTTGCTTATTTGTTGACCCAGGTTGTGTACTATTTATAAACCCTACAATATTCCTTGGTCCTTTTGACCTTCTGTCAATGTACATAGCCACTCCTTTATTTTGATCCTTATCTTTTAGTTGTATATAGTTTTCCAATAGTGCATACCTACGCATACTTCATGTATATCAAACTAGTTGCATCCAATGTTATTAACTGTAACAGGGTCCAACATACTTCTTCAATTTAGTAACTTTGTCGTAACAAACCTTTATGCCGTCCATGCAAAATAGGCCCAAACCATGTAATGACGATGGTGCTATGTGATATATCCTCTCATTGACACAAAAATCGATGTTTATTGGAGGAAGTTCCTTGGGTACCCATTGTTTCCATAGATGTTTATACCTCAAGGGCACCTCGATGTCGCTTATGCTCTCATCATCATAAGAACATGAACCCCCTTCAGCAAGAAAAAATTTCATGTGTTTATGGAATTTTCTTCTAATCTTTTGACCTCTAGTTGATCTCCCTCTTTTATACATAGTACATGTCTCGCTTTCCTCTTCTCTTCCTCAATTTCCCTCGCTCGAGGAAGATAGATCTGATAAATACCTATTTGGTGGTACCTACACTCGTAAGGATGTTGGATGAAGTTCTTTCATGGTGATGTGATCCCAAGGTAACATTATAATTTATCTATCATTTCATCGCTAGAATTTCATAGGTTATAAGGTAATCAAGTCTTGATAGATTGCAAGCTATTGTTACTACAGTCCAAATGTGTCCATCACAAATCAAATCTACTTAAAATTTTAACTCCCAAACTTTGTAACAAGTGTTAAATGTGACTATGGTCCACCAGTTACACAACCAAGGCCTCAAATGTATTCTCTAATTGTAATCAAATGACTTTTTCTCTTCATTCAAGTAAATAAACTTGAAGGGAAACACCACCAAGTGGTTTATTGGACACCTACATGATTAAAAATAGAAGCAAATTAACATTTAATTTCCATATGTCTAAGTGGTTAACGGGGAGGGAGTGTGTACTAGGCCTGGTTAAGTCATCATAAGTTTATGCTTTGGAAATAAAAATTGTTTAAGTCATCTTAAATCTTCCTATATCTAATTGCTAGAAGACTTTTGGTATGTTTTAAGGTAGGATGATTGATGAAAGAGCCCAAAGACTAGATTAGAAGACCAACTCGCTTTACAGAAAAACACCAACATGATCGATTTCATATTATATGTGTTGAAGACTTTAGAATTTCAATTACATTAATTTGTTTTGGATATGTTGTATCTATAATGCTACAAACCATATGCTTTTGCATTTACATACACTTGTGATGAAATACACATTTATATACATAGATATAGATTTTAATGATTGATATGTTGCATTTATTGTTCTAGGAGAGCATCTAGTAATTGCATTTTACATTTACATTTAAAAAAGTATATACATACATATATATGTGTGTGTGTGTGTGTGTATCATTTATATTCGTTTTAGAAACAACCTTAATAGGTCGGTATACATGGATAAAAAATTCATAAAATCAAATCTCCCATACATGTTTTGTTGTATCCTACACCCTATTCATGATCCTACAATTACAACAAGATCCATGGGGCCTGTTACACAAGCTACAGTAATCACAAAAAGTGTAAGAGCCACTTTATATCATGTTTGGACTACAAAACCCTGAAAAATAGGGTAACTCAGATTATGATTTGTTGGTGAGCTGTATGGACAAAATAATTAGCACCAACTCATTCTTGGAGTCTTTTGAAAGAGAAGTGAATCAGGTGGCACTTAAGTACAAACCTTATAGTGTCAAGGTAAATGAGGTGATCAATTTTGATTGGTCAACTGATGAAGAGTACAAGGCAATCCAATTGGCTGGTGACACGTGTGCTTTCTGGACCAATGCTTGTTTGCTCCTCCTTTTTCTATAAGAAGGATTTCAAGGCCAGAAGTATGGGTTAGCAAGTTAGATATTTTTGGTCGAGTCTAGATGAAGTTGCAGAGCAAATTGTAAAGTCTGATGGTTTTAGGGAAAATGCAATTTAGGTTTTGAAAGTCATTTTGTAGTAGGTTTTGAATTCATGATTTGATGTTTTATGACAAAGTATCTGAATTTGAATTGATATGATTAATTCAAACTCATGTCTCTCCATTGTACAAGCATATTCGAATTTTGAATAAAATGATCAAGGGTTGTTTTGCCCATTCCACCTGCTGTGGTGTGTATGATTCTTGTTTTAGATATAATTCAAGGAATTAATTAAAATGCTTGAATGGGATTGTAGGTGGATATGTTTTGTATAAGCTATTTTATTTTTTCTGTCTTATCTTATACCATTTTATGAGAATGGGGGTGCCAATGTACAAGATCTTTGGAAACTAGGCATGAAAATTTAAGGTTAAAGAGAATGGGGGTGCTAAACTTATAGTACTCATTGCCCCTTGGTCATCGATTTTCTTTGAGTGCCCTCAACCTCGTCCTCGGTGCTGGTATTGACCTTGTTTTTGCTCCTCCAAACTCTTCCTCAGCGCTAATATTGACCTTG
>VDFB02140444.1:0-26178 GCA_007258455.2 Sequoia sempervirens
AGAGATAGAGATAGTTCATTAGGAGGGGGAGAGGGAGGGAGAGGGAGAGAGAGAGACATATATATGAGTGAGTGAGAGGGAGAGAGAGACTTGAGAGAGAGACAGAGGGGGGAAGTGAGAAGGGAGGAGGGGAAGAAGGGGAGAGTGAGGGAGAGATAATTAGGAGGGGGAGGGAGAGGGAGAGAGGGGAAGAAGTGGAGAGAGAGACAGTTCATTAGGATGGGGGAGGGAGAGATAGAGATAGTTCATTAGGAGAGGGGAGGGAGAGGGAGACATATATTTCATTAGGAGGGAGGAGAGGGAGAGGGAGCATATAGGAGTGAGTGAGAGGTAAGTGAAGGGAAGAGGGGAAGAAGGGGAAGTGAGGGAGAGAATTAGTAGGGGAAGGGAGAGGGAAAGAATAGAGAGAGTTCATTTAGGAGGGGGAAGGAAAAGAGGGAAAGAGAGAGGAAGGAAGAAGTGGGGGAGATAGAGAGGAATTCATTAGGAGGGAGGGGAGAGGGGAAAGAGAATTAGGTGAGAGGGAGGGGGTGAGAGAGAGGGAGAGGGAGAGGGGGAGAGAGATAATATTTAAATATCTTATATATTAGTAATATATATATTAACTAAAATATAGAAATTTAATATTTAAACATATTATACCAAATAATATAATATATTATATATTATATAGTTTTGTAAGAGATTATATATATTAAATTATAAATAATATTGTATATTCTAAACTAGATATATTAACATAAACTATAAACTATACACTATTTAAAAATCATATATAAACCAAATCATATATTATAAACTAAATATATTAAAATAAACTATAAACTACAAATGAGATATATTGAATATGTTATAAAGTCTTGAAATTTTTTAAAATGCTATGTTAACAAATCGGATATCCGATTCAAATCGGATATCCGATTTAAATCGGATATCCGATTTGAATCGGATATCCGATATGTCTGACACAAAATTCATTGCCTAGGGAATAGGCTCGGGTTTGCTTTGGTTTTTGGTTAGGAGATACCAATCTTAAAAAGTCAACACAAAAAACGTGTTTAACAGCTTACTTTGTTTTTCCGGACTTCGCCCATGTGGCTGACGACTTTATTTTTAGCCAAAATTGATAAAATGAAAAGGGTTTGTAGAGGAGATTCTCAGCTTTTTGCCAATATAAATTATGTTTTATTTTGAATTTAGTAGATTATTATTATTTATTTTCTACTAGAATTATGACAAAAGTCCTGATTGATAGGCTGATTGCAAAACATTTATAACTTTCAAACGGTATCATATTTTTTGAATCCAAAACATGCGTCACATTCTATGCTTTGCATACTATAGGATTAAAAAAAAAAAATTGAATTTCATGAAATTTTGACCAAGTTAAGGTGATTCGACATAATGAAGTTTTATATTTTTAAAAAGTTGTAATAAAAAATTCATAATTAATTATTTACTTGGAAAAAAATTACAAAAATATAAGGTCACATCCGGACATGAGTCCCTCTACTTATATCTAAAATCTCATAAAAAATATTATCATTTTATTATGGTTAGGTGGTATTACACCCACTTCTTATTTTTTCCGAAATTTAAGTAATACTGCATTGAAATTTCAAATTTTCACCAAATAGATTTTGTTTCTAAAAAGTTAAACCTAGTAGTTTAGAAACTACATTCAATTTCTTCTATTCTTACATATTTTTGAAATAATATAGATAACTTATTCAAATTTTTACGTCAAGTTGCCTAACTCTGATTTTTCTGAATTTTCATTGCCACTTAAGGGGGCTGTTTGGCATACCATGATCCTGCACATACCCGATTGCATAGTGGTTGTAGGAATTTATAGTCCCCATCATTCTCATCCTCATTTGAAACATCCCTTTAAGCTAAGGTAAGTTAGGGCAGCCTTCCACTCTTGGGCCTCCCTGATGTAGGGCCTTGAATGTGGTCAATCCCACTCTCTTACAGACAACAAATCTATTTTTTTATATTTTTTCCCTGTAGTTTTACACCTTATCAGTCATGACTTCTTGGCAATATGGCAGCCCTAGGGAAGATTCTATATATGAGTCATCTTGTAATTGAAGCCTTAGGTACCATGCTGATCCACATCATCTTCCATGAAACCTTACACCTCACATAATACTTCACATGACACCTCACCATGTTGCACCAATAATTAAATATTTTTAATATTTAATTGAATATTTATCTCTCGACACATGCCCTATTTCTTCTCCACCATCCCTATTTTTAAGAACTTGGTCTCTCCATGTCATCATAGTCAAAGGATAGTATGAGACACTTGTCTCATAACTCCTATATTCCCTCAAACATCATAATAAGGAAATACTCCTTCTAAGACCTTTGTCCTTATGGTCTTTGTGAGCATTGTGACAATTGGCTTCTTCTCCCACCTTTCACTCCACCTTGTCAATGTAGGAGGAACATATTCCTATTTTATTTCCCTCATCCCAACCAATCCAATCCTCACCGTACATGTCACAAGACCAATTCTACATTCATTGATCTTGTGCCACATGCATGTATAGTTCCTTAGCCTATAAAAGGAAGCTCATCACCTCTATTTTTCACAGGCACAAGAGCTATCATACTTACATGCTGCTTAAATATCATTTCAATTATCCAAAAGTGTGCCTTAGTCTTTGCATCATCATTATCATAGAATTCTCATTAACATAGCATAGAAATCTCCATAGCATTGTAGTTGCAGCTACTTCATTGTAGAATCATATCATCATCTCCATCTTAGCATCATCGATAGCTTCATCAATCTTATATCCATAGTTTGCATTGTAGAAACAATTCACACTGCATATCAAAATCTACCACAAAATTCATTCTACTTATAGAAATCTTGAAAAAAAAGGAAGTGCTATTATGAGAGAATCATTATTATCAAGAACAAGATCACAAGTGATAGGAGACCCCATTTCTATGAGGCATACGCTTCCCTTACCTTGTCAAGCCTACCGAATTGGAAAGCTAGTGAGCTCACTAGCTTGCTAATTCGGTAGGGTTGACAAGGTAGGGGCAGCGTATGTATCATAGAAATGGGGTCTCATGGTGATGTACATCACTATGAGACCCCATTTCTATGAGGAATACGCTGCCCCTACCTTGTCATCTACTCCAACAAGCCAAAGTTTAGTGGGATAAAACCTTTTCCCATATCAAATAAATCTATAAATATATTCTTCAAGTCGATTGAGATAACAAATATATCTTGAGGACAAGAAATATTTTTGAAAGGAGGGATGATGTTAGTGGGGAAAATAGTAGAGTATAAAGATAGAGTACAAAAACCTACAATAAACCACCACATATAGGTTACGGAGCTCCTGGTCGACAAGTCATACCTAGGAAGAGATACATTTTATAAGGGACTCATCCCACTAGAAAAATATTTGTATAGAGTTGAATATAATGTAACAAACTAAGATAGAACTTGAGGAATATATGAAGGAATATAAATAAGCAAGTAGGTAGAAGGAATAAAAGATTTGTAATGTACAAGACATCTAATAGAATGATGGGAATGTAATATCAACTTTACCAATTGACTAACTTATTATAAAAACTATTCATTTATTAAAATGAATCAACCCAATGATTATATATCAATATCAATATAGCATATATTCTATTGAAATAAACACTTGTAATGAGATTTACTCAAATTTTGAAATTTATTGCTTCCCTCAAACATTTGTAATTCATGCAGCGTAATTCCTTAATAGTCCAAATTGCAAAAGGGTAGCAGTCTTTGATGGACTGTTATCCAAATACCATGTTAGTTATGGGAATTCAATCTGAGAAATTGGGATCATGTAGGGCACCTCTCTTAGTTTTTGTTATCTCAAAATCATTTTCCCGTGGTGTCCAATTTTGACTTGATGGAAAAAGTGTCAATTGCAAGCAATGTAAAGTTGCAAAGTGGTGGAACCTTTTCTCTGAAACTCATGTGACCAAATGAACTATTCTAGCTTGTCCATGTGGGTATGTTTACACTAGGCATAGTCCTCTTTTGCACCCTAACACACCGAATCGCTTTGAGCTACATTCAATCGGAAAAATCCCTTGAGAGTCTGAAGAGCAAAATGGCTGCAATCTTTAGCATGTTGTTACTCAGACATAGTGATGCTTAGAAACTTCTCATCTAAGTCTATGGGATCATGTTGGACCCATCTACAATAAAATCTCTTGGTTTTTTCTATCTCAGAGGCATTTTCCCGTGGTGATGACTTTTCGCTTGGGGAAAAAGTTGTCAAATGCAAGTAGTGTAAAGTTGCAAAGTGGTGGAACTTTCATTCTACAACTCGTGTGACCAAAAAAATTGCTCCAATCCATCCGAGTGGGTACATTTACACTAGGCATGGTCCTCTTTAACACCCAAACGCGTCAAATCACTCCAAGCTACATTCAACTAGCTGAATCCCTTAAAAGTTTGAAGTGCAAAATGGATGAAATATTTAGCATGTTGTTACTCAGGCATCGTGATGCTTAGAAACTTCCCATATAAGCCTATGGGATCATGTTGGGCCCCTCTACAATAAACTCTCTTATTTTTTTCTATCTCATAGGTCTTTTCTCGTGGTGGTGAATTTTCGCTTGGGGAAAAAGTTGTCAAATACAAGTAGTTAAAAGTTGCAAAGTGGTGCAACTTTTGTTCTGCAACTCATGTGACCAAATGAACTATTTCAAGGTGTCTAGGTGGGTATGTTTACACTAGGCATGGTAATCTTTCACACAAAAACATGTCGAATTGCTCTGATCTACGTTCAACCTGTTGAATCCCTTAAGAGTTCGAAGTGCAAAATGGCTACAAATTTTGGCATGTTGTTACTTGGACACCATGATGCTTAGAAACTTATAATTTGAGCCTATGGGATCATGTTGGGACCCTCTACAATAACCTATCTTGGTTTTTGCTATCTCAGAGGCCTTTTCTTGTCGTGGCAATTTTTTTCTTGGGCAAAAAGTCATCAAAAGCAAGTAGTTGAAAGTTGCAAAGTGGTGCAACTTTCCTCATGTGACCAAAAAAACTATTCTGACATGTACGAATGGGTACATTTATGCTAGGTATGGTCCTCTTTCACAAAAAAACATACCAAATCACTTTGAGCTATATTCAACCGGTTGAATCCCTTAAGAGTCCAAATTGCAAAATGGCTGCAAACTTCAACATGTTGTTACTCAGACATCGTGATGCTTAGAAACTTCTTGTCTAATCCTATGGGATGACATTGGACCCCTCTACAATAAAATCTCTCAGTTTTCACTATCTCAAAGGCCTTTTCTCGTGGTGGCAAATTTTTGCTTGGGGAAAAAGTTGTCAAATGCAATTAGTTGAAAGTTACAAAGTGGTGCAACTTTCGTTCTACAACTCGTGTGACCAAATGAATTGTTCTCATGCCCAAGTGGGTACATTTACACTAGGAATGGTCCTCTTTCACACCCTAACATATGGAATTGCTCTGAGCTACATTCAATCGGCAGAATCCCTTAAGAGTCCAAAGTGTAAAATGGATGCAAACTCTAACATATTATTAGTTGGACATTGTGACACTTAAAAATTTCTCATCTGAGCCTATGGGTTCATGTTGGGACCCTCTAAAGTAATCTTTCTCAATTTTCGCTATCTTGGAGGCCTTTTCCTGTGGTGAAAATATTTATCTTAGGGAAAAAGTTGTCAAATGCAAGTAGTTGAAAGTTACAAAGTGGTACAACTTTTGTTTTGCAACTTGTGTGACCAAACGAACTATTCTAACGCATCTGGGTGGGTAGTTTTACATTAGGCATAGTCTTCTTTAAGACACAAAAATGTTGAATCACTCTGAGCTACGTTCAATAGGTTGAATCCCTTAAGAGTTTGAAGTGAAAAATGGCTGCAATCTTCAACATGCTACTCGAACACCGTGACACTTAGAAATTTCTCATCTAAGCCTATGGGATAACATTGGGACCCTCTACAATAACTTCTCTCAGTTTTTGTTACCTCAGAGGCCTTTTCCTATGGTGGAAAATTTTCAATTGGAGAAAAAGTTGTCAAATGCAAGTAGTTGAATGTTGCAAAGTAGTGCAACTTTTGTTCTGCAACTCATGTGACCAAACAAACTATTCTGACACATCCATGTGGGTACGTTTACACTAGGAATGGTCTTCTTTCACACATAAACATGCCAAATTTCTCTGAGCTACATTCAAATGAAGCTTATATGGTCGACCTTGGAGAAAGTTTCTAATGTTGAAGATGGTATAAATGCAAGTCAGATTACAAAGATTGAAAGGTAGATGCAAAGTGATGAAGTAAGCCACAAATCAAAAGAGTAGAAGTGTGTGGAAGTGAGTTGAGGTAGTAGTACTTCATTGTGTTAGATTCTTGAAGGTAGTGAGATGAAGGTTTTTGCAATCTTCTGATCAAGGCTGCATATGTGTGTTAATTACTATGGTGGATCTTTTGTTCTCTTTTGTATCATTAGGTAGTGAGCCTCCCAGTTGGACAGTGAGTCCTTTTTGTAGGTAGTGATCCTTTGTATTTGGACAGTGATTCCTCTTCTAGGTAGTGAGCCTCTATATTTAGTTTTATAATCTCTTTATATTATGAGTTAATCATCAACATGGTTTTTCCCTCATTGGGTTTTCCATGTAAAAATTTGGTGTTCATTGTGTTGATTTTACTTTATGTTATTTGTGTTTCATGCTCATACTTAATAATAGAATAGTGTGGTTGTGGAATTGATAAGTGTTGAAGTTTTAAGTTTGAATTTTTGCAACAACTGATTCACTCCCCCTCTTAGTTGTCCTATGCATTTTTAACAATTGGTATCAGAGCTTTGGTTCCTTGGTGTAGAGCTTAACCGCTTAAGGAAGATCCGATGGCACATAAGTTGGTGATCTCTATGGTCAATGGATTTGATTACAATGATTGGAAAGTGCAAATGAGAGGATATATTGTTTCTCTTGGTTACAAGACCTGGAAGGCCATTGAGGTGAATTATGTTGCTTCGATGAGTGGTCCTTCTTTTACATATGAGGAGAATGAGAAAGTGAGGCATGCTATTTACAATGCTTTATCTAAAACTGAGCAAACTAAGGTTCTTTCTTTAGATACTACTCATGACGTCCGAAAGAAGCTAGAAGAATTGTATGAAGGAAATGAAAGAGTAAAGTTGACAAAGAAGTTGGCAGAAAAGCGCAAATATGAGAATCTAAAAATGGAAGAAGGTGAAGAGTTCACAAGCTATTTCTAGAGGGTTGAGATGAAAACAACTGAAGTTAAGAATCAAAGGGGAAAGCTAACTGATGAAAATACTATTGAGAAGATCCTAATCACCCTACCAGATTGCTACAATGATAAAATCTTAGTTATTGAAGAGATCTATGATCTTAAGAAGTATACTAAAGAATAGTTATTTGGAACCTTGCAAGCATTTGAGATGAGAAAGTTCATGAAAGAAGAAAAGATAGAGACAACATTTAAGTTAATGAAAATTGGAAATGATCCAGAGAGTGATGGTTCTAATGAGTTGAAAGCGAATTTCACCAGGAAGTTGAAGAAAGGTACCAAAAAGTATAAAGGTATGTTTCCCTTTAAATGTTTTAGTTGTGGTAATATTGGTCATTATGCTTCAAAATGTCTGAATAGAGTTGTACATAAGAAGAACAAGGATTATAAAGATAAGGATAGAAAGGATAAGAAATATAAGAAGCTGTATTATATTAAAGAAGAAGCCAAAATCTCTAATGATGAATCTGAAAATGAGGTTGATGATAGTGAATGCTTGTTTTTAGCTTTGGAAAAAAATCTATATCTGCTAACCCTAGAAAATGTGCAAGCAAGAATGCTCTAGAGAAAAAAAAGAATAATATGGAAGGTACTTTGGTCATTACCTTACATGCACGACAAGATGAAGACGACTGGGTTATTGATAGCGGATGTTCTAATCACATGACTAGAGATAAGAGTAAGTTCACTAAACTTAAAAGGTATGATGGTGGTTTAGTCATGTTTGGTGATGATTTAGGAGCTAAGATTTGTGGGAAAGGTTCAATTAGTTTTTATGGAGTACACAACACTGATGATGTATATTATGTGAAGGGTTTGAGGCATAACCTTTTGAGTGTTGGAAAAATGTGTAGCAATGGTTTCAACCTTGTGTTTTAGAATAATACCTATGAAATCAGAAAAGGATCCAAAAATGGAGATATGGTTGCTGTTGGAAGGAGAAATCATGGAAACATATATTAGTTTGAGGGAGTTTATGGTCAATGCCTTGTATCTCAAATTAGTGAAAGTTGGTTATGGCACCAAAGAATGGGACATGTAAAATTTGATAATCTTGTCAAAATCAGTTCAAGATATGTTGTCTGAGGTCTGCCTAGAATCACAAGGCATGCTAATATTATTTGTAGAAGTTGTCAGTTGGGGAAACAAACAAGATGTAGCTTTAAGGGAAAAGAAAACTCTACTACTAGAATGCTAGAATTAATTCACACTGACCTCAGTGGTCAGACTACAACAAGAATCCTGAATGGTGATAGGTATTTCATGCTCCTTATTGATGACTATTCTCAAATGACATGGGTTGCTTTTCTTAGAGAGAAGACTCAGGCCCTGGATAGTTTTAAAGTGTTCAAAGTAAGAGTGGAAAATGAAATAAATTTGAAAATCAAATGTTTGCTCCAAGATCTGATAGAGGTGGATAATTCACTTCTAGTGAGTTTAATACATTATGTGAACAACATGGTGTAAAGAGACAATTTTCTACTCTAAGAACCCCTTAGTAGAATGGGGTAGTTGAAGGGAAAAATTGGGCAATATAGGAAGCTGCAAGAACCATAATGAAAGAATCTAATGTACCAAATGTGTACTAGAGAGAGGCAATACACACTCCTATTTATATTCTTAATAGAGTTTAGATCAGAGGCAACGACACAAAGACTCCTTTTGAGTTATCGACTTGTAAGACTCCTATTGTGAAGTACTTCAAAGTATTTGGAAGAAGATGATACATTAAAAGAGATGATGAAAATATTAGGAAGTTTGATGCTAGATGTGATGAAGAAATTTTTCTTGGGTACTCTACTACTAGCAAAGCATATAGATGCTTCAATAAAAGATTGAGGAAGATTGTTGAGAGTGCTAATGTGAAAGTTGATGAAGACATGCATAAACCTATTGAGATAAGTGAAGTTGAACCTGATGACCCTATCTATGGACAAGTACCAGAAGAGAATAAGGAGAAGGAAGAAGAAGAGAAAGAAGAACAGACTGGAGAAGAAGAAGAAGAGAATGAACCAGAGCCTGCTGTTAAGACTCCTAAGTATGTAAAAAAAGAATCATCCAGAGGAAAAAATAATTGATAAGAGTGAACGTGTGAAGAAAAGAAGTAAAGTAGTGGCCAAGGTAAATATGTGTTTACTTCTAAAATTGAACCTAATTCTATGAGTGAAGCATGTGAAGATGAGAGTTGGATGAAAGCTATGAAAGAAGAGTTGCAACAAATAGAAAAGAATCAGACTTGGGAATTAGTTCCTAGACCTGTGAAAAATAATGTAATTGGTTCAAAATGGGTGTTTCAAAATAAGTTGAATGAAAATGAAGAAGTTAAAAGGAATATGGCAAGACTTGTATGCAAGGGATATTCACAAGTTCAAGGCATAGACTTTGAAGAAACATTTACCCCTTGTGGCTAGAATGGAAGCTATTATAATTTTTTTAGCATTTTCTGGCTACAAGGATTTCAAAGTATATTAGATGGATGTCAAGTCAACATTTCTGAATGGTGAATTGGAGGAAGAAGTATTTATGGAACAACCTGAAGGATTTTAGTTATTTGACAAACTAGATATGGTTTGTATGTTGAAGAAGGAATTGTATGGACTGAAGAAAGCTCCTAGAGCTTGGTATGCAAGATTGGATAGATACCTAACAAAGCAAGGATTCAACAAAGGCTCTACTAACAACAATATTTACTTCAAATTGCAAGGTAACAAAATGTTGATAGTAGTTGTATATGTTGATGATATCATCTTTGGTGGAAATGAAGGCATGTGTAAAAGATTTGTTGAAGAAATGAAAAAAGAATTTGAAATGTCCATGATTGGTGAGTTGAATTTCTTTCTCAGTCTTCAAGTGAATCAAACTAATAAAGGGATATTCATTTCACAATTTATGTAAAAGAGTTGTTGAAGTTTGGAATGGATGACTCCAAACCGATTAGTACTCCTATGGTAACCAGATGTAAGCTCAACAAAGATGATGAATCTGCTAAAAATGATTAGAGAAAATACAAATATATGATTGGTGGACTGATGTATCTTACTGCTACCAGACCGAATATTATACATGCAGTATGTCTAGTTGCCAGATTTCAAGTAGATCCTAAAGAGACGCATGTTATAGCTGTAAAGAGGATATTAAGATATCTTAAAGGTACACTGAATTATGGCTTATGGTATCCTAAGGGTGTTGATTTCACCCTGAGTGCTTATACCGATGTAGATTGGGCTAGTTGTGTGGATGACCGAAAGAGTACCAGTGGTGGTGCTTTCTTTCTTGGAGGAAGATTGGTTTCTTGGTTGAGTAAGAAACAAGACTCAATTTCTTTATCCACTGCAAAAGCATAATATATTGTTGCAGCATCCTGCTACACACAAGTTTTTTGGATGAAGCAAACTCTGAAAGACATTGAATTAATATGTGATGAGCCTATTCCTATCTTTTGCGACAACACAAGTGCTATAAACATTTAAAAGAATCTAGTTATGCATTCAAGAACAAAACACATATCTATCAAATATCATTTCTTGAGAGAAAAGGTGTTGGAGAATGAAGTCAGATTGGAGTATGTGACAACAAAGGAACAAATTTCTGATATATTTACTAAGGCTCTTTCAAAGGATACTTTTGAGTATCTTAGGGAGAAGTTGGGGTTCATTGGACCTCTGAACTAGGTACACATGAAGGTGCATCAGTATAGTGAATTCACATATTCTTCATTTATCAAGACTAATAAATGGCTCCACTCTGTAAGGGGAGTAGAAAAGGTTTTCATTGTTGCATTATGAGTTGAATGGGTGCACACCTAAGGGGGAGTGATAAGAGTTTTTGATCTTTTCCAATGATGTCAAAGGGGGGGAGAAACTCATGTGAAAAAAAGTTGTAGAGGAAGAGAAGGTGTTCTCTAGAATATTGTGAATGATGTTGTTTTTGATGGTTTTTCACATGTGTTGCCATCAATTACAAAGGGGGAGATTGTTGCAAGTATGAGCAGGTTTGGTGGTGTTGTCATTAATGTTGTCATTGATGTCAACATAGTTCAGTATGTTTCAGATTGTACATGTATAGGGGTAATCCCACAATAGTGGCTTATAATTTTTAGCCAAACTGGACACTGAAATATTTTTTTTAACTAAATCTTCACTTTCGAGCACCTATAGCAGCTAAACCGTGAGGAATTTAAACATGATGAAAACTAGAGTTTCATGAAATTTTGTCTATAGATTCTAAATATATTTTTTTCAAAAATTTTGGAATCAGATTGCACTTCATTTTCCATCTCCCTCAAAAACTAGTTTTTTTTTTAGAAAACAACATTTTTAAAAAGTGACCCTCACCGTATCACGTATAACTTTTTCCCATGAAGGATAAAATTCTAATTCTTTTGAATTTAGATTCGTAACTCTAACATCTAGTGCTTCCACTTGGTTAGATAGTTTTTTATTGAATATTTTTCTTTAATCAAGTTTCAAATTCAAACCAATTATAATTTAGATGAATATAACCGTAAACTTTTTTTGTATGTATCGAAATTCAATTTTTTTCTTTGTTGGATCAAGGACTTCAATATCGGTGCACTAATATTTTTAATTTATTTTTTTTAATAATATACTATTTTTCCACATGTGAAGAGAGCTTGATTTTTAGTGAAAAACCTACATTCCAGAAATAAAAATAAATATAATAATAAAATTAAATTTATTTAAAATTATACTTTTTGGGAATCTTATAATAAGCACTACATACTTAAAAAAAATAAAAAATTAAATGAATTCATTTGATCCCCCAAAAGGTAAATCAAAAGTGGTTTTTTATTAGCATTTTGATAGATGTAAAGGAGACTTCGTTATAGGTATGGTTTAAAACTAGCGGGGTTCTATCCAAGGGGGTTTGATTTAAGGTAGTTTGATCAAACCCTCTTCAATTAGAGTTCTTAAATGGAACCTTTTAAGGCTTAAATCATTATATTTTCTAAAAATATGTGATTTCAGCAAAAATCAGTTCCTCCCATAAATTGTAAACCAGCTTTGTGTGATCACCCATAGTTGAGATGCTTTTGAGATGTTGTGAGTACATGGAGCTATCTTTATGATGTCACAGATGTGCTGAATTGACAAACTTCCAAGTGATTTTGAGAAAATTAATAAAGAGAAAAGTCAGAGTGATGAATGTGTTCAGAATGTGCTCTGATATGTGCTCCACATTTCTCTTGTGTTGATTCTATGCTTGTACAGATCTGAAGGTTTTCTAATGGTGATCTTGTGGTGATATCTCTTGATTTTTAGCTTTTGGTTTGATGGGATGTGAAAGTTATGTTCACCGATGTGTGAACTATTCTGGTAGAGTTGGTCTTCTTTGGACTAGGAGAAATGTTTCTGCTCCACAGTCCTCCACTGCTCCATTTTAGATCTTGCGGATCTGGAATATGTCTTACAATGGTGTTATCTAAGCCTTGGAAAAGTAGTTTGAGGTTTTGTGATCTAGAAGTTGAGTCTCATAGTTGTTGTATGTGTCTATATAGTCCAAATGGACTGATGGAAGAAGTTCAATGTTCAAAGGTTTTTGCACTTCCTGCAGATGTATCTAAAGGAATCTAAGATGTATTCTCATGCATAATGAAGCATGTTGCATCATCTGCATGTCATCTTCTTGTTGGGAAGCATGTACATAAATATTCATTTGTGTTTTCATTAGGTTTGGCTGACCTGGTGTTTACACTTCATTTGAAGAATTAAATTGAATTAAGGAAGCATGTGGTTAAACCGATACATTATCTTTTGGTCTTGGATAAATGTTTTATTGGTCCACTCTCATTATTTTCCATTGTAGGAAAGTTGAGTTTTCGACCTAATTTAAATTTTATGAAATGAAGCTTATGTGGTCGACCTTGGAGAAAGTTTCTAAGGTTGAAGATGGTATAAATGCAAGTTAGATTGCAAAGATTGAAAGGTAGATGAAAAGTGATGAAGTAAGCCATAAATCAAAAGAGCAGAAGTGTGTGTAAGTGAGTTGAGGAAGCAATACTTCATTGTGTTGGATTCTTGAAGGTAGTGAGATGAAGATTTTTTCAATCTTCTGATCTAAGTTGCGGATGTGTGTTAATTGTTGTGGTGGATCTTTTGTTCTCTTTTTTATTAGTAGGCAGTGAGTCTTCCTGGTGGACAATGAGTCATTTTTGTAGGCAGTGAGCCTTTGTATTTGGATAGTGAGTCCCCTTCTAGGTATGTGATTCCTTGGTAGTGAGCCTCTGTATTCGGTTTTATAATCTCTTTATACTGTGAGTAAAGCCTCACCGTGGTTTTTTTTCATATAAAAATATGGTGTTCATTGTGTTGATTTTACTTTTTGTTATTTGTATTTCATACTCATAATTAATAACAGAATAGTGTGGTTGTGGAACTAATAAGTGTTGAATTTTTAAGTTTGAATTTTTGCGACAACTGATTCAGCTCCCCTCTTAGTTGTCTTATGCCTTTTAACAACAAAATGGTGAAACTTTTGTTCTGCAACTCATGTGACCAAAAAAACTATTCTGATGCATCTGAGTGGGTATGTTTATGCTATTCATGGTCCTCTTTCACACGCAAACATACCAAATCACTTTGAGCTATGTTCAACTGGTTGAATCCCTTAAGAGTCTAAAGTGCAAAATGGCTGCAATGTTCAGCATGTTTTTACTCGGACACCATGATGCTTAGAAAATTCTCATCTAAACCTATGTGATTGCGTTGGGCTCCTCTACAATAAGCTCTTTTTTTTTTTCCTATCTCAGAGGCCTTTTCCCATGGTGACAAATTTTTGCTTGGGGAAAAAGCTGTCAAATCCAATTAGTTGAAAGTTGCAAAGTGGTGCAACTTTCGTTCTACAACTCGTGTGACCAAATGAACTATTCCAAAATGTCTAGGTGGGTACTTTTACACAAGGCATGGTACTCTGTCACACACAAACACGCTGAATCACTCTGAGCTACATTCAACTGGTTGAATCCCTTAAGAGTCTGAAGTGCAAAATGGTTACAAAATTCAACATGCTATTACTCAAACACCGTGATGCTTAGAAAATTCTCATCTAAGCCTATGGGTTTGCTTTGTGCCCATCTACAATAACCTCTCTCAGTTTTCTCTATCTCAGAGGCCTTTTTCCCATGGTGTCAAATTTTTGCTTGGGAAAAAAGTTGTCAAATGCAAGTAGTTGAAAGTTGCAAAATGGTGCAACTTTTGTGACCAAACGAACTGTTCTGACATGTCTAAGTGGGTACATTTACACTAGGAATGGTCCTCTTTTGCACACAAACATGCTGAATCACTCTGAGCTACATTCAATCAGCTGAATCCCTTAAGAGTTTGAAGTGCAAAATGGCTGCAAACTTCAGAATGCTATTAGCCAGACACCATGATGTTTAGAAAATTATCATCCAAGCCTATGGGATCATATTGGAACCCTCTACAATAACCTCTCTTGGTTTTCACTATCTCGGAGGCATTTTCTCGTGGTGGCGAATTTTTGCTTGGGGAAAAAGTTGTCAAATGTAAGTAGTTGAAAGTTGCAAAGTGGTGCAACTTTCATTCTGCAACTCGTGTGACCAAATGAACTATTTTAATATGTTTGTATGGGTATGTTTACACTAGGCATGGTCCTCTTTCACACACAAACACATCGAATGACTCTGAGCTACGTTCAATTGGTTGAATCCCTTAAGAGTCTGAAGTGCAAAATTGCTGCAAACTTCAACATGTTACCCAGACACCGTGACACTTAGAAAATTCTCATATGAGCCTATGGGATTACATTGGGCCCCTCTACAATAAACTCTTTCTATTTTTTCTACCTCAGAGGGATTTTCCCGTGGTGGTGAATTTTTGCTTCGGGAAAAAGTTGTCAAAAGCAAGTAGTTGAAAGTTGCAAAATGGTGCAACTTTTGTTCTGCAACTTGTGTGACCAAATAAAATATTCTGATGCTTCCGAGTGGGTAAATTTATGCTAGGAATGGTCCTCTTTCACACAAAAACATGCCGAATCACTCTAAGCTATGTTTAATTGGTTGAATCCTTTAAGAGTCTAAAGTGCAAAATGTCTGCAAACTTCAACATGTTATTACTCAGACACCGTGATGCTTAGAAAATTCTTGTCTAAGCCTATGGCATCACATTGGGCCCTTCTACAATAACCTCTCTCATTTTTTTCCTTTGGTGGTGACTTTTCACTTGGGGAAAAATTTGACAAATGCAATTAGTGCAAAGTTGCAAAGTGGTGCAACTTTCATTCTACAACTTGTGTGACCAAACAAACTATTCCAATGCATCTGAGTGGGTATTTTTATGCTAGGAATGGTCCTCTTTCACACCCAAACATGTTGAATCACTCTGAGGTACATTCAACTAGCTGGATCGCTTAAGAGTCTGAACTACAGTTGTTGTCATCGAATAGTTTACCATTGCTGAGATGCAAAACTTAGCCTACTAGTGAAACATTGGATTCAAATATTCAATATCCATGACATATGGTTTGATGTCATATGGTGATTTTTGCATGAAGAAAAAACATTAGACCATCTAGCTTGTTGCTTACTATTATGTTGATTTTCACGTGAAGAAAAACTATGAGACCATAGACAAGGTAGTGAACTATTTGAAAAAATGCCTCAAAGAAATGTGGTCTCATGCTGATGGAATGGAATGAAGAATGCCAAGACAAGAAAATTTCTATGGATTTTCATGACATTCCATCACCATGAGACCACATTTCTTTGAGGAAAATTTTCAACCAGCTCACTACCTTGTCTATGCTATGAGTATATGCAGGATCATGATGGGCCAAAAAGTGGTGATATGATGGGTATGTGTAGGGTATGTGGCTGACAACTTTTATTTTACCCAAATTTGATGAAATGAAAAGGTTTTTTAAAGGAGATTCTTAGGTTTCCACCAATATAAATTATGCTTTACTTTGAATTTAATAAATAATTATTATTCATTTTCTATTTGAATTACGACTAAAGTCCTGATTGATAGGCTGATTGAAAAACATTTATAGCTTTCAAATGATATCATTTTTTTTTAATTTGAAACATGTGTCACATTCTATGCTTTGCATACTATAGGATTTAAAAAAAAAAAGAATTTCATGAAGTTTTGACCAAGTTAAGGTGGTCAAACATAATGAGTTTTTATATTTTTTAAAAGTTGTAATAAAAAATTCATAATTAATTATTTAGTTGGAAAAAAATTACAAAGAAATATGCATCACATCGGGACATGAGTCTTATATTTATATCTAAAATATTATAAAAAAATATTATCATTTTATTGTGGTTAGGGTGGTCAACACTTATATTTTCCCTAAAATTTAAGTGCTACTGCATTGAAATTTCAAATTTTCACCAAATAGATTTTTAAAAAATAAACCTAGTAGTTTAGAAACTACATTCAATTTTCTACATATTCTATTCTTACATATTTTTTAAATAATATAGATAGCTTATTCAAATTTTTATGTCAAGTTTCCTAACTTTGATTTTTCTAAATTTTTTGCCACTTAAGGGCCTATTTTTTCCATGATGATCCTGCATATAACCCTATTGCTTACTATTATGCTTTGATATATTTTTTCCAAGCATCCATATCTTGTTTGAAATAACCTATTTTAGGCTTTTAGCCATAGCAGAAAGGTAGTGAACTATTTGTTAAAATACTTTGGTAGAAATGTATGAAAAACATGGTAGCATAGACAAGGCAGTGAACTTTTGAACAAAAGCCTCAAAGAAATGTGGTCTCATGGTGTGATGGAATGCCATGATGAATGACATGACAAGCAAATTTCTATGGATTGTCATGGCATTCCATCACCATGAGACCACATTTCTTTGAGGCATTTTTTCAACCAATTCACTACCTTGTCTATGCTACTGCTTACTATTATGCTTTGATAGATTTTTTTCCAAGCATCCATTGCTTGTCTAAAAGAACTTTTTTTATACTCTTAGCCATAGTAGCAAGACAGTGAACTGTTTGATAAAATGCTTTGGTAGACATGTATTAAAAATGTGGTAGCATAGAAAAGGTAGTAAACTATTTAAAGAAATGCCTCAAAGAAACATGGTCTCATGGTGATGGAATTCCATGACAATCCAAGGAATTTTCTTGTCATGGCATTCCATCACCATGAGACCACATTTCTTTGAGGCATTTTTTCAAATATTTCACTACCTTGTCTATGTTACCGCTTACTATTACGCTTTGATATAATTTTTCCAAGCATCCATAGCTTGTTCGAAAGCACCTATTAATTAGACTTTTAGCCATAGTAACAAGGCATTGAATTTATTGATAAAATGCTTTGGTAGACATGTATGAAAAATGTGGTAGCATAGACAAGGAAACTAACTATTTGAAAAAAATGCCTCAAAGAAATGTGGTCTCCTGGTGATGGAATTCCATGACAAGCACATTGAGACCACATTTCTTTAAGGCATTTTTTCGAACAATTCACTGCCTTGTCTATGCTATTGCTTATTATTATGCTTTGATAGATTTTTTCCAAGAATCCATAGCTTGTTTGGAAGAACCTATTTTAGGATTTTATCCATAGCAGCAAGGCAGTGAACTATTTGATAAAATGCTTTGGGAAACATGTACGAAAAATGTGGTAGCATAAACAAGGTAGTGAATTGTTTGAAAAAAATGCCTCGAAGAAATGTGGTCTCATGGTGATGGAATTCCATGAAAATCCATAGCAATTTACTTGGCATGGCATTCCATCACCATGAGAACACATTTCTTTGAGGCATTTTTTTCAAGCAGTTCATTGCCTTGTCTATGCTATTGCTTGCTATTATGCTTTGCTAGATTTTTTCCAAGCATCCATAGCTTGTTAGAAAGAACATGTTTTAGGGTTTTAGCTATAATAGCAAGGCAATGAACTGTTTAATTAATGCTTTGATAGACATGTATGAAAAATGTGGTAGCATAGAAAAGGTAGTGAACTCTTTGAAAAAATGCCTCAAAAAATGAGGTTTCATGGTGATGGAATGTCATGACAATCAAAAGCAATTTGATTTTCATGGCATTCCATCTCCATGAGACCACATTTCTTTGAGGCATCTTTTCAAACAATTCACTACCTTTTCTATGGATTGTCATGGAATTCCATCACCACATATATTTGATGTAGTTTTTCAAACAATTCATTGCCTTGTTTATGCTATTGACTACTATTATTTTTTTGATAGATTTTTTCCAAGCATCCATAGCTTGTTCGAAATCACTTGTTTTAGGCTTTTAGCCATAGCAACAAGGTAGTGAGCTGTTTGAAAAAATTATTTGGTAGAAATGTATGAAAGTGTAGGTACTAACATAGACAAGGTAGTGAACTATTTGAAAAAATACCTCAAAGAAATTTGGTCTCACAGAATGCCTTGAGAAAATGCAATTGGCAGCTACTCCTAGTTATTAGATATGCAATGTGAAGTAATTGCATAACTGCTTAGGATGACTTTGTAAAAGCTATATTGCAATTGAAATTTTGTCATCTATCAACATCTAGTTATTAGTTATGCAATGTGAAGTAATGCTTTGAGTTTGAAAGATATGCAATGCAATGCAATCAACGATATGAATATAAACTACAAAAATCTATTTTTTACAATTCATTACTTAAAATATTTATTTTATTTTATCTCTATATCTCTATGTTATGGAAATACCTTTCAATTTCAAAAAAATAGTTTTTATCTCTTGTTCTACAATTTTTTACATTTTTTAAGATATGATTTTTCCCAATTTTTTCAAAAACTCTTATACTTTTGGTTTGCCAATTTTTCCCCCAAAATATTTTGGCTGCTATGCATTGGAAGCATGAAGCATACACATGAATACACACAATATACATGAAGTATACATGTGAATAAGTGAAGCATACATGTGAATAAGTGGGGCACAAGTAATTGAAGCATTGCAAAGGATACAAACCACCAGGAATGGAGCTTATTTACATAATACACATTAGATGGAGCTTATTGAGCAATCAATAGTAATTAATTAAGCATTAGATGTAAACAAAATCCATGCCTACAACATTCAAGCATAAAATTTACACAATACGCATGATAACATCATTCAAGAATGGCAGTAGCAAAATAAGATTTTCTTTAATCAAAAAGTTGTAATGTTATACAATGATATATATTGATAAAAGTATATACAATATATCCAAAAAAGCCATATAAGCTCAGTAAAAAAGAGCCATATGGGCATAAAATTTCACGTATATAGCAATGGTACAAAAAATATGTTCCAAAATGCCACATAGGCATGCAACTAATGACCCAAATACATAGTCATTTCCCTCTAGGGGAAGGAAAAAGATCATGTGTTTCCTTTGAAATTTGGCTAGATGGAGTGCCTATTGGTTCTCTTGTCTTTCGAACACACTCACTAGTCCTCCTCTCTTCACTTTGGACCTTCAAATGATACAATAAAAAGTAAAGATGTTAATAGATATAAATTGAATTGTGGAATGACATATAACAAAATATAATCACTTACCACATACATACAGTCATCATGCACATTTAAAACATTACCACATCCACAATCAAGAGTTACAACCACTTGTAGCAACCATCAAGATAGAAATTAAACTACATAAAAGTAGCGTGAAAATTTTCTATAATAAACCATAAAGGAGAAAATATAATTTCAAATCGACTAATTTGTTGCATACCTCTCTGAATGGATCAGAACTGGCTATTGCTACAACAACTCCACAGTCCATCATGCCACCAACATCACTAGGGTTGTCTGATATCAATAACTGCAAATGAAACAACATATCTAATAGTAATATAAATAATTTTAGGTAGTCCCTTTATAACTATCATAAATGAAAGAGTAAATTGTTGGCCTCAGTTGAGACTATAGTATAGAGCTTATAGATCATAGAATGGTGAAAGTACTAAGTCCACTGGGATAGTCCAAACTCTTGCAAATTCCAAAGTTCAGTTCTCATTGAGATTTGTATTGCATATGTTGATGAACTAATTTTAATGAGGGCATGTTGTCAACATAGTGATAATGCCACAATGAAGTTCACATGAATGAAGTGAGTATTACTATGTTACTAGTAGATTTCAAAGGGATAATGGAACATACAATGAATTAGGACGTGTCTAGAGTTTTACTATAGTGCATGAAGTTGGTTGTTGAGGTGTACAACAATAATGGAGAAGAAAAATTTGGTCAATACTAAGTGGAAGGAAAGATTTCTTCTAATAGTGTATAGGATAAAATTTGGATGGAGATGTTGTAGAATATAAGGGATAAAGAGACAAGACCAACAGGGGATAATGGAACATATGGTGAAATAATAGAGGGTACAATGGGATGGGAGTCGAATGCGATAATGGAACATGGGATGGACTGGAATAGATTAATGGAATGGGGTAGGATTGAATAAAAAAATATAGCGTGAACTATTAGAGGTTAATGGGATGGGATTAGGAGGGAATAAAGGAACACAGGGTGAATTATGGAAAGATAGTGGGACAAGACCAAGAGGGGATAACGAAACATAAGGTGAAATAAGAGAAGGTAATGGGATGGTAATAGAAGGGGTTAATGGAACATAGGATGGACTAGTATAGATTGATGGGATGGGCTAGGATGGGATAAAAAAATATAGGGTGGACAATTAGAGGTTAATGGGATGTGATTAGTAGGGAATAATGCATCATAGAGTGAAATAGGAGGTGTTCAAGGTTTGACTATAGTACATGAAGTGTGAACTTGACTTGTGTGTAGTAATAATGGAGAAGAGTTATCTAGAATGAAACATGGATAAAGATGGTATAACATAGAATGGATAAAGGAGCATAGGGTGGAACATAGGGGATCATGGAACATCTAGGGTGAAATAATAATGGGTACAATAAGATGGGAGTAGAAGGGCACATAGGATGGACTAGAAGATATTAGTGGGATGGGCTAGGAGGGGATAATGGAAAATAGGGTGAACTATTAAATATTAATGAAATGGGATTAGGAAGGAAAAAATGAACAAAAAGTGAATTAGGAAAAGATAATGTGACACGATCAAGGAATACACATGCAATGTTTGTGTTTCTCATCAATTTTTTAGATTTGTATACGCAAAATTACAAAGACTAGCTAACATTGTTTTACAACACCATTAATGAATAAAGGCTACTTGAGTGTAAGTTGTTTGAGGAAATGAATTGTGAGGTGTGGAGGTTGAAGGTCCACCAAGAAACTGTTTGACATACAAAGCATGTTATGAGACAAATGTTCAAATATAAAATTCAACTGTTCAAATGCAATAATAATATCTTTAATACTATTTGCATACTTGTGGACTCAATGTTGAGAACGAAAAAGGGTTTGTAGGAATGGAGCACATCTCATGAAAACCCTGAACCTGAAATTTATTCATATTAAAATTATACAAATTTAGTTATTCTTAAATTTCTAAATATGGTTGTGCAGGATGATCATGGAAAAAATAGGCCCTTAAGTGGCAAAAAATTCAAAAAAATAAGAGTTAGGCAACTTGACGTAAAAATTTGAATAAGTTATCTATATTATTTAAAAAATATGTAAGAATAGAATAAGTAGAAAATTGAATGTAGTTTCTAAACTACTAGGGTTTTTTTTTTTTTTTAAATCTATTTGGTGAAAATTTGAAATTTCAATGCAGTAGTACTTAAATTTCAAGGAAAAAATAAGTAGGTGTCTGTCTCCCTAACCACAATAAAATGATAATATTTTTTTATAAGATTTTATATATAAGTAGAGGACTCATGTACAGATGTGATGCATATTTTTTTGTAATTTTTTTCCAAGTAAATAATTAATTATGAATTTATTATTACAAATTTAAAAAAATATAAAAACTCGTATGTCTAACCACCTTAACTTGGTCAAAACTTCATGAAATTCAATTTTTCTTTTTTTAATCCTATAGTATGTGAAGCATAGAATGTGATGCATATTTTGGATTCAAAAAATGTGATACCATTTGAAAGCTATATGTTTTTCAATTAGCCTATCAATCAACACTTTAGTCATAATTCAAGTAGAAAATTAATAATAATTATTTATTAAATTCAAAGTAAAGCATACTTTATATCGTTGGAAAGATGAGAATCTCCTTTAAAAACCCTTTTCATTTCATCAATTTTGGGCAAGAAAAAAGTTGTTAGCCACATACCCTACAAATACCCATCATATTGCCACTTTTTGGCCCATCATGATCTTGCACATACCCATATAATTTAATAAACAAAACAAAATGAACTTGTTGAATTTTACCTGAGTATCAATGCCATATGTATTATTCAACAATTCATCTGTCATATCCATCACATCTGTAGCTGATGTAGGCTGTGTAGCTACATCCCGAGCACTCTAATAATTGTACGTACAAACAAAATTGAAATCCCTAAAATGGTGGGGTGGAGATCGGAGCCTACACATCTCCTCCACATCAGGCTTTACTAGAGGCCTCACACACTATATGACGGTCTGGTTGAGTGAGCTAATAGACTCCAGTGTTTTGACCTCTACACTATCCTTAACAATGGAAGGAATAGTGACATGCTCTACCATGGGTTTTGCCAAGGGTCTTAGTGCTAAACCATAGATTTTTGGGGTTTCTATGTGCTTCTCTAGCTTTTCTAGGGTTTTTCAACTAAAAGGAGAGAGATAGGTCCCAAAAATGCTAAGGTTTATTCAAATAATGTTATGTGCATTGTTGTCTAAACTAAATGAAGTAAACTAAATGTAATTGACTGAATTAAATGAATGAAAATGAATGCAAAAGTGAGATTTAAGCTATGTTTGAAAACACATTGTGATATGCAAACAATGAAGTAAATGAAGAAATAATGCAAAACATAAAGAAATAGGCAGAAAAAAAATGCATCTGGACAATATTTGATGAATCTAGAATGTTGTGGATGCTGGTTGAAATCACTAATTTTTCATAGTGGGACTCATTCACCTAGGGTGGAAAATTAGTCCTCCTATTGGTGAAAAAGTGTCAGAAACAAGTTTTTATCTGTCGGGATCTGGAATTTGAAAAAACTTAGATTTTCAGTCCTAAGGTGGGACTCATCCACCACTAGTGGAAAATTAGTCCTCTCGCAAATTTCTAAAAAATCAGGGGACAACTCTGCAACACCAGATCTAGAAATCACTAATTGTCGGGTTGTCGAAGTCAATTCTACAGGAAATAGACAGAAGGTCTTCTCCAAGTTTGAAATAAGTTGACTTGTTCTCCACTTTTCAACACCAAAAATATTGTTAAATCTACATACCTAGGTCTACAAAAACACATGCAATAGGGAAAAATGGTTGAGGGTTAGCAAATAGGGGGTTTCCTTGGTCAAACCCCACTTTTGGTAATCAAACCCTTAATGAAATAATGAAATGAAAGAGAATGACAAACTAATAACATGTAAATGCTATCAACTTACCAAACCCTTGATAATGCAAGCCTGAAGTAATGTCAATAGATGCTCCAAAGTTTTTGAATTGATCTTGTAAGATGCTTGAATGCTTAGATGTGTGAATGAATGCTTGAATGAGTGAGGAGATATAAAATGAGGTGAAAATTGCCTATTTATACACACTTCTTCCTAATTTTACCATTCATACCTCCTCATAGGCTGACATCAAGTGTCTTTGAATAAAAACCTGAAAGGAAAATTTAATTTTTTTGAATTTGGAGCCAAGGAGGAACTCATTCGCCACCCCTGGCGAATGGGTCCCACCTAGGACCTACAAAATATGTGTCAAGAAATATGTTTTATTTAATGTTGTTTATCAGGATAATATTCAAAAATAGACTTAATTAAGAAATTTGAGGGCATAAAGGGGTCAAATAAGTCATAAGAAAGGGATAAATAATGAAGTTCTGCCTAGAAAATTGTAAAATATTGTTACAAGACTTTACAACACTTCAAAATAGGACTTGATGTGTAAAAAAGTGATTTTTAGGTGAATTGTAATGAATAGAGTCTAGAAGAATGTAGAAATGTCTTACAACAATTCACAACACCTTCACAAGATGTCGTTATTTGAATTTTAGTACCTAAATATGCATGTTCAAGCCATGTTGCAACATAAAATCAAAGCAAAATATATCAAATACCATGAAACAAGACCTAAAAGGCTAGGAAAATGACAAGGGGCCATTTTTCTATAGCACATTTAGCCCCCACTTTAGTGAGAGGATGAACTTGCTTCAAACTCACACTAAAGTAGCCATGAACATCTACAGGAGGGTTCAAATGTACTTATGTTAGCAATATGGAATAACAACAATCAAGAGGGATGATCAAGCCCCTAAGATGAAGATCCCATGGAAAACTAAGCATAAGGACAAAGGAGCACACAAGTGTTGAGAATCATATGAAGCTTTGATCATCAGTCCAACTAGTTTTGGATTAGATCTAGGCTAAAAGAGAATGTATACTCACTCTGGGACGAAAGAACACATGATGGTCCACCAAGTGAGAAGGACCAAATGAACTCACTCTGGGGCCATGAAACTTCTGATTGTCTATGGGGTGAGAAATCCCAAAAAGGTAAGACACATACACTAGTTGGTATGCACTCACAAACACAAAGGTGGCTATGGGGAAAATTCATGTCGCTAGGGGCTAAGTGCACCAAGATGGTTCCCAAAAAGGGGGCTTAAGTGGCCACTTTTTTTCTAAAATCAAGAAATACTGACCTTGGACATGAAATTGAGGATAGTTACACTCAAAATTTTGAGATGGAACAAAAACAAGGATCAAAGTGCTCTGAGTCTACTTTCTAAACTACTAATTTATTTTGAAAATGGTTGAGATTAAGGGGTTCAAAAGAGGGACATACACAAATTAGTGTTATTTTTGTCAGAAAACATAACATAGCAACTCTTGTACGACCCTAGCATGGTGAACTTTTTTTAGTATTTTTAAAATCGCTAATGGTCAGAAGTTAGCTAATAGTATGTAGTTGATGCATGATTTTTCTGATAATTTTTTAATGAATATTTGATTTTTTACTAATTTTCTAAGTGGACACTTCCTGAAATGCAGAATTTTGGCTGTGCTCCCCCTAAAATTTTTTGAAGGTAATTGATATTTAAAAAAAAAAAATGTAGAATAGAGTCTAGCTTCTAAAAATGTAATTTATTTGAAATTTTGATGAACAGTTAATTTATAACAAAAAAAAACCAAACACTGCTTTTTGGTGAAAAAGAGACATACAAACAAAAGAAATTATGGATGAAAGGCTTAACATTGTTAAAAAGTGAAAAATTACATCGTTGGATAGCTAAGAGAGAACCTAACATTACCCATGTGTTTACTTTTGTCGATATTGAACCAGATGCAATCCTGATGGTGAGCATGAACCCAATTGTGTGAAAAAATTGTAGAATTTGCAAAAACACATTTCTAATCATTTGGAATTCCCTCCAAGCCTTTGGGTTGGTATTCCAAGGCAAATACCAATGCTAAGGCTCGGGGATTCCCAAAGAAAAATATATTGTGCTCGCGTTATAATGCGAGCACGTTATTTCCTACTTTTGACATTTTTCTTATCTGGCATACCTGCCAAGCAAGACATAACGCACTCGCATTATGTCTTCATTAATGTTATGTCTTCGTTAATGTTAATGTATGTATATATCCTTGTATGTATGTATGCCTATATGTATTAGTGCATGTATATTGTATGGATGTAGGATTTTATGTACATATGTATTATGCTTGTATGTATTTATGTATGTCTTTAGAGGGAGGGAGAATTTTAAGAGAGAGAGAGAGAGTTGTCTAGGTAGGGTGGGATGGGGAAAGG